>NW_020872545.1:316749-324249 GCF_003789085.1 Penaeus vannamei
AGAAGACAAAAGACGGGAGACAAGCGAAGGAGAAAGAGAGGGGCGCCAAGGTAAAGCAAGGAAGGAGAGATAGGGAGAGGGGGGGAGGGGTTAGAGATAGGGAGAGAGGGGTAGGGGAGGGGAGTGAAAGGGAGGAAGAAGAGGTTGAAGGATGGGGAGAGGGTAGGGGTGTGGGGGTTGTAAAGGCCGGGGCACAGAATGACTGTCTAATTACCTCCACTACACACACACACACACACGCAGGTATCGACCGCCGGCAGCCAGGGATGGCACCGAAGAAGTCACACTTTACCGTTGCTGTTGTATTTATTATTAGTGTTGGGTTTTGTTGTAGTTACTATTGTTATATTATTATTATTGATATTATTATTATGATGATGATGATGGGGATTGCTACCATGATCAATATTATTATCATTATTGTATTGTTACTGTTATTTCTATTATTACTTTTATTATTATCAATTTTATTATTATTATTACTATTACTATTGTTATTATTGTTATTATATTTGATTATTATTTTTGTTGCTGCAGTTATTACTATTATTGTTACTATAATCTATCATCATCATCATTTTTATTAATGGCATTGTAAATATTTTTTGGTTACTAATTGGTATTCTTTTTACTATTATCATTATTACGCTGCTATTGTAGTTTTTCGTATTATTGTTGTTTTTGCTTTTATTATTATCATTGCTGTCATTACTATACTATCATTGTTATCATATTATTTTCATTTTTATTGCCATTGCTATTGTTGTTGTTTTTGTTATTATCGTGATTATCATAATCATTACCATAAACATTTTCATTATTTTCTTTATCACTTTTATTATCAGTGTCATTATTTAATATCATTGCTGTCATCATTATTATTGCTATTATTATTATTACTCTCTGTTATTGTTATCATTATCATTACTATCGCTGTTGTTATTTTCAACATAATTTTTGTTAACATTATCAATTCATTGTCATTATATTATTATTGTTAACTAATCAAAGATTATTCATCATTATCATTTGATGTTGTTGGATTGCCGTTATTACTATTATTTATCATAATTATCATTTAATATCAAAGCATCATGATTTTCTTTAATTGCTAATATTTTTGGTTATTGGTTGCTGGTAATTTCATCATTTGGTGGATGCGTTTGAATCGGTTCGCTCTGGAAGGATGTGGAAAGAGGGAGAGGGAGAGGAGAGGAGAGGGAGAGGAGAGGGAGAGGGAGAGGAGAGGGAGAGGGAGAGGGAGAGGAGAGGGAGAGGGAGAGGGAGAGGGAGAGGGAGGAGGAGAGGAGAGAGGGAGAGAGAGAGGGAGAGGAGAGGGAGAGAGAGAGAGAGAGAGAGAGAGAGAGAGGGAGGGAGAAGAGAGAGAGAGAGAGAGGGAGAGGGAGAGAAGAGAGAGAGAGAGAGAGGAGGAGAGGAGAGGGAGAGAGAGGAGAGAGAGAGAGAGAGAGAGAGAGAGGGGAGAGAGAGAGAGAGAGAGAGAAGAGAGAGAGAGGGAGAAGAGAGAGAGAGAAGAGAGAGAGGGGGGGGGGCAGACAGAAACAGACAGATAGAAGACAAAAGAGAGATAGAGATAAGAGAGCAGAGATAAAGATTAAAGATAAAGATAAAGACAGCAGAGACAGAGATATACACAGAGACACAGACAAAGATAGATAGACACAGAGACAGAGATAAGATAAAACAGAGACACAGACAAGATAGATACAACACAGAGACACAGACAAAGATAGATAAACACAGAGACACAGACAAAGATAGATAAACACAGAGACAAGACAAACTAGATGAAACACAAGAGACACAGACAAAGATAGATAAACACAGAGACAGAGATAGATAAACAGAGACACAGACAGAGATAGTAAACACAGCGACACAAAAGGTAGATAACAGAGACAGAGATAGATAAACACAGACACAAAGATAGATAAACACAGAGATAGATAAACACAGCGACACAGACAAAGACAGATAAACACAGAGACACATACAATAAGACAGAGAGCGAAGGCGTGTTTTGAAATGAGAAACGGAAAAGCAATTAACTTATTTTTCCTCCCTCTCCAACTGTTCATAACGACATCAGAACGACGACGATTGTTCCCGACGTCGTGTTTACGAGGCAGGAACCAGGATGCCTGTCCCCTCGGCCGTCCTTCGTGTCGCGTCACTATCACCCTCACTGTCCCACGATTTATCATCATAGTACGTGTCACTGCTCCGGTCATTTCTCCGTCGGTGGAAAACGCTACGACTTTTTTTTATAAATATTTCCGTTTATTAGGAAGATGCTCTTCACACAGTGATGTTTGTAAACAGCAAAATTGAAAGCAAACATAATAGATTAAAGATATTTCAAACTCACCTGGATTGCTTTTTCGAACGAACGAAGAAAAAAAAGAGAAATGAAATAGGTCACCCTTATCGTGAGGGTAAAGATGAGTTTAAAATGGCCGAATGATAAGAATATCGCCGTTGTACGAAAGCAACCGAGCGATGTGCGGTAGGAAGGGCCTAAATTTGCGGTAGGAGTGGCAGTGGTGTAGGTGTGGCTGGTGTGGTGTGACTGAGGGACTGGTTTTGCATGGCGGGTAGTTTCATGGTGGGCGTTTAGGGATTAAGAATAGGATAATGGCAGATCTGTGGTGGAGGGCTGGGTAGAGGGAGCGTCATGGTAGGAGTGGATGTATTAGAAAGCATGTGGCGAGAGAAGTGGTAGAACTGCGTTTGTTCTTGGAGATATGGAAGAGATAGCGCTCTTAAACGCTGGGTAAAAAATGCGTGATGGGAGGCAGCGTCGTACATGTAATAGAGCAGAGGATTCAAGTTCAAATTAAAATTTGATATACTTTATTTTATTTGTTACAGTAGTTATTCTTATATACGTAGTGATATTAGAGCACACATGAATAAGTAAAGTAAAAATAAGTAAAACATAGAATCAATAATAGTACATATAAATCTTGTATATTCTTATATTTTGGAACCTGATGTCATTGGTGATTTAAGAGAAGTTCCTTTAATTTATTTTTGGATGTATATGAGTTCTGAATGTTTCTTATATTGCAAGGCAGTGGAGCGAAGAGAGTGCTACACGGAGTAGTGTGATGAAAAAGTGTGGCAGTGTGAAAAGTGTCGAGCTGAATGTGTGAATCTCTGTCTGAGCCTAATAAATGCCATTAGGGATTCACAGTAACTCAAAGGAGTGGATTCGTAAGTAAAGTTGTTATCTGGGACTTGAGGACGAAAAAGAACGGGAGCCGGGAAAAGATGCTGAGTGGACGTGAGATTGGATAGGATATATGACCGAAATTCGGGAATAAGGAAGAGGGGTGGAACGGAAAGGGAGGGAAGGGAAAGGCCGAGAGGGAGTTAGGAAATGCAGATATATTTTTCCTTGTTACTAGCGGAGCGTTGGACACACACACAAACAGACAGACGCACACGTACACGTACGACCACACACGCACATGCACGTACACCCGCACAACGCACACACACACACCCGCACACACACACACACACACACACACACACACACACACACACACACACACACACACACACACACACACACACACACACACACACACACACACACACACGTATTTCCTTTTCTTCTCCCTTCTTATATATCGATAAATCACGATAAATATCTTTTAAATCCACGCCACACTACTACCCCCCCCCCCCCAACGCCATTAGCCCCAACAATGACCACAAAAAATCCTCGACAATTCCTACAACAATCAGAACAACCATAGAAGGCAGCTTAATATCACGTGACCGGGGTTATTACATAAGCCTAATTCAGTTTTTCCTGTCTCTGCGGCAAAGGCAGCGGCGCTAGTACACAGTAAATATCATGTGACCGAAATTATCACTTAGGCCTAATGCGGATTCTTGCGGTGGCTATAGAGGCCGTGGCGATGGTGAAATGGAAGGGAATAATGGTGATCTCGGTGGCGATAGAGGGCGCTTGTGGGTTAGTGTAAGGGGGGGGGTGATGGTGACGGAAATAGGGAATAGAAGATATTTACATGTACACACATAAATTATATTGACACACACATACACACGCGCACACACACAGAAGAGAGAGATGGAAGAGAGATAGAGAAAAGAAAAAAAGTTAGAGAAGAGAGAGACAGTAGGGGAGATGGAAGAAAAAAGAGAAGAGAGGGAAGAAAAGGAGAAAAGAGAGAGGGAAGAAAAAGAGAGGAGAGAAGAGAGGAGAGACAAGGAAGAGAGAGAGAGAGAGAGAGAGAGAGAGAGACGGACGGAGGTGATTAAGGAAATCAAAATGACATTAATACTCGCCCCAGCCGTCAGCAGCGTCGGCGGAGGTGGGTGGGTGTCAGCCGCGACGGAGTTGGTGGTGTCAGCAGGTGTCAGGCGTGCTCCGTTAGCCGCCGGTGTTGGGAGGGAGAGAGAAGGGCTCACTCTTGGCCGCGCCGCTAACTTCAGCTCGGCATATTTCATTACTGGACCAACTTCTTGTTTTCCTCTTGAATACTAAGCCCGAGAACTGTGCAAAGTGATCGCGTAAAACTGTGGACCGGTCTCGGAAAATTGTTTTTGGGGGAAAAGTGCGAGCGCCCATATTGATGGTGAAGTGTTTAAGAGGGTTGGATGAGGGAGGGGGAGAGGAGAGAGACAGTGAAGGAGAGAGAGGGAGGGAAGGAGGGAGGAAAAGATAGATAAGTAGAGAGAGGGAGGGACGGAGTAAATGAGTGAGTGAATAAGGAAATAAATGGGACAAACACTAGATGAAAATCGTAAGCAAAAGAAAAAATAGATAAATAAATAGATAAACGCTAAATAAACAACGGAAAAGGTTTTAACACAAAAGCTGAAGACAACGAGAAAAAGGTCAATTATCACAATTTCCATTCGTTTATCGCTTCCTTCATTTCCACTCCTGTTTATCCAACATCCCGTGTTTTCCCATACCGAAATACTGAAGAATTCTCAATAGAAATGAAGCCTTATCGGCGATTAAGCACAGAAGTCCGAGAGCTGCGAACTGAGTCCATGGATCAAAACCTCTAAAAGTTATTTTGGACTTTGCAGGCGGGTTATTTTTATCCTCCTGGCTTGTTTACAAAATATGCCTCTGCTCTTTTTTCTGTTCTGCGAAGAGATTGGATTGTTCATTTTTTTAGAAGACTGTTTTTCCGTGATGTCTTTTCTCGAAAATGAATCGAAAGGGAAAGGCGCAACTGTTGGCTAAGGAGAGATAAGGGGAGGGAGAAGAGAAGAGAGAGACAGAGACAGAGGCAGAGACAGATAGATAGACAGAGACAGACAGACAGATAGACAGACAGACAGACACAGAGATAGATAGACAAAAACAAACAGATAGACAGACAGACACAGACAGAGAGGCAGGCTATCACACAGGAGCAGAGACAGAACAAACAATACTAACATAGATACAGTGATAACAACTCCACTGCGGCTGAACGATCGAAAAATAGAAAAAAAAAGTTCCGAGCAAAACACCAACGAATAAAAGCAGAAACCCACGACCAACGCCCCCGAGGGAAGCGTCTGGGGGAATTCCGTCAGAAGGGGCGGCCACGAGGGAGGTCCAGGGGGGAGAGGGACAGGTAGGGATAAAAGCTGAGGGAGAGGCTTAGGAATTAAAGAGAGGGGTAGATAGAATGAGAGAGGGAGAGGGACAGGGAGAGAGGGAGAGGGAGAGGGAGAGGAGGAGAGGGAGAGGGAGGAGAGAGGGACAGGGAAGGAGGGAGAGGGACAGGGGGGAGGGAGAGGGACAGGGAGAGAGAGAGAGAGATGGAGAGATGGAGAGAGAGAGGGAGGGAAGGAGTGAGGGAGGGAGGGAAGAAATTACCTCCGACTCTCATAGTAACGAGAGCAGTGGAAAAGTAGATTTATAGTAACAGGGTATGAGAGAACAAAGAGAAGAGGAAGAGAATGGAAGAAAAAGAGGAGAGGGAAAGGGAGAAATAGGAAAAGAGAGGGAGTTTGAAGGGAAAGAGAAGGAGAGGGATAGTGCAGGGGAAAAGAGTAGAGGTGAAGGGAAGGTGGAGAAATGAGGGAAAAAGAGGAGAAGGGAAGGATGGAGAAGAAAGAGAAGCAGAAGGAAGCATGTATGAAGACATAAAAGAAGGGAGAACAGCAGGGTTAGATAGAAATAGAGAGAGAGAGAGAGAGAGAGAGAGAGAGAGAGAGAGAGAGAGAGAGAGAGAGAGAGAGAGAGAGAGAGAGAGAGAGAGAGAGAGAGAGAGAGAGAGAGAGAGAGAGAGAGAGAGAGAGTGAGAGTGAGTGAGTGAGTGCACAAAAGAAAGTCAAAGAAAATGAAATAACAATATTAAAAGTAGAAAAAAAAAAAGATACGACATCAGAAAAAAGGAAAGAGAAAATATAAAAATATTTTCATTCTCAGTGTTGACAGGTCACCTCTGTCAAGGCCTCCCCACACAGACACACCGGACAAGGTCATCCGTCAGGGGTCAAACGTCTTGTCAGCTGTCTGGGGATGCGGGAAACGCTGACAGACACGAGTGACAGACACAGGTGACAGACACGTTGAAGGCGGGCAGATAAAGAGGGAAGGAAAATAATGAGACTGTAAAATGTTTTTATTTATGCCAGCTACTGTCTTGAAAACTTGAGATAGTTTTTGTACCCATTTTTGGATTATGTCATTAATTGTTTATGTTTTTTTTTTTTTTTTTTTTTTTTTTTTTTTGTCTTTTTAATCTTGCTGACCGCTTATTTTGTCTCTTGTCTGTATTAGGCAAAAAGTGTTCAATTCCGGTAAAAATGGAAAGGGTCGCTATTTTTAAAATCTTTTCTTTTTATTCATTATTAGGAAAGCGAATCGATATCGAATCTCACATTTTTCTACGGAGTTTACTGTAAAATGAAAAAAAAAAAAATCACCAAAATGTTTACAGAAACCAATTTTTTTCGTTAATCTCTTTTCCCTCTTTTACGGGAGCCCCAACATTTTTCTCGTCGGATTTATCAACTGTTGATTGAGAATTAGATATTTAGACAGAGACTGACAAGATATTTATGAAAGGGAATGAACAGAAACGGCCATGATAACGTTGATGCGTAACGAGGAAAATGATAACAAGGGCAGATAGTGATAATGATGAAAATACTGCATAACAGTGATGCTGATGACGGCAAGAAAGCCACAGAGGAAAAATGACACAAAAACACTCATGAAATAACAGGGCCACAGCTGCTGACCCGCTAACACTTTTAGAATTGTTCAGTTTGGAGTTCTTGTGGGTCCTTAAAAGTTAAGTGTTGACTTTTTCCTTCTCTGTATTGGAAACCTCTTATCAAGAGCCCAAGAGGAAGGGGAAGAGGACGGAGGGAAGCAGGAGGAGGATAAAAGGGAAATTGTGGAGAGAGAGAGAGACAGAGACAGAGACAGGGAGGGAGGGAGGGAGGGAGAGGGAGAGAAAGGGGGGAGGGTAGTGCAGAACCGGAAGA
>NW_020872545.1:339249-349249 GCF_003789085.1 Penaeus vannamei
TTCAAAAAACAAAACAAATTGATACAAATTACGATTCGAAAAGGGGGTCGGGGTGGGGGCCATAGAGGGTGGGGGTGAAGGAATGAGATGGATGACGTCATTCAGAAGAATGAAAGAAAAGGGCGAACATGATAAAAAATGGAATGTCCAGGATTTAGATAAATGGTGGGAAATCGTAAAGAAAATTGAAACATTTAGATAGATAAAGCAAGGTTGAGAAAGCAATAAGAATAAGATCGACCCCTCGCCGAAGGAAGCCCGGGAGAAAAGAATGGAAAGAAAATGAGAGAAAAAAAAAGAGAAAAACAGGAAGGAAGTCGTCAGAGGACAGCAGCCTTTAATCGCAGAGACAGACTGTTAGGCAAGCAGACGTGTAGGCAGACAGAGATACCGGCAAGAGAGCAGACAGTCAGTCAGGCAGGCAGGCAGTTAGGCAGTTAGGCAGGCAGGTAGGCAGGCAAGCAAGCAGACAGACAGATAGGTAGACAGACAGGTAGACAGACAGGCAGGCAGGCAAGCAGGTAGGCAGGCAGGCAGATAGGTAGACAGACAGGCACACAGGTAGGCAAGCAGGCAGAGAGACAAACTTGCATACAGGCAGACAGACAGGTAGATAGACAGGCAGACAGACAGGCAGGCAGGCAGACAGACAGACAGACAGGTAGACAGACAGGCAAGCAGGTAGACAGGCAGGCAGATAGGTAGACAGACAGGCACACAGGGAGGCAAGCAGGCAGAGAGACAAACTTGCATACAGGCAGACAGACAGCAGATAGACAGGCAGACAGACAGGCAGCAGACAGACAGTAGACAGACAGGCAGACAGGCAAGCAGGTAGACAGGCAGGCAATAGGTAGACAGACAGGCACACAGGCAAGCAGGCAGAGAGACAAACTTGCATACAGGCAGACAGACAGCCAGGCAGACAGCAGGCAGGCAGGCAGGCAAGCAGGCAGGCAGGCAGGCTGCAAGCAGCATAGATAGAGACAGACAGACAGGCAGGAAGGTAGGCAAGCAGGCAGAGAGACAAATATGCATACAGGCAGACAGACAGAAAGAGAGAAACAGGCAGGCAGGCAGACTTCAGACATGCAGGCAGGCATTTCTCGAAAGGAAGGAAATGGTCTGGAAGAAGAAGCGGAAGTGACAGCTGATAGCAGGGGAGAGTGGGGCCGCGTGAGGGAGTGACCGGCAAGGAGTTAAGCTGAGTAATGTTGATTGTGAGGGCGAGGGGGGGGGGCGTTGCAGGGGTGTGGAAGTTGGGGGATGAGGATGGGGGTGGGGGTAGGGGAGGGGGAGTTGGCGTTGAAAGGAAGGGGTAAGGGTGAAGGGAAGAATGAGGGAAATAAGGGTAAGGACGGGGATAGATATCGAATGAGGGAGATGGAAGGTGGGGGGGGGAAAGATGAGACGGGAAGGAGGGTAAGAAAAAACAAACAAACAAGAAAAGATGAAGGAGAAGAGTGGGGAAAAAGAAAAGGGGGGAAGTGAGGGGAATGGCCTGGGGTGAGGGTCAAAGATGGACGAGGGAAGGTGTGAGGGAGGAAGAGAATAAAGAGGAGGAGAGAGTAAATCCGATGACGAATTGCGACAGGTGTGATAGGACGAGGACGTTGAGAAGAGTGGATGAAAGGGTTAAGGAAAGATAAGAGACAGAGAGAGAGAGAGGGTGTGGGAGGGAGGGGGTGAGAGAGGCGGGGGAGAGAGGGAAGGGTCGAGAGGGGAGAAGGGATAAAATTATTTAGAAAAAGAGAAGGATGGGCGAAGAGAAAGAGACGAAGACAAAGACAGAGGCTCACGCACACACACGCACGCACCCCCCCCCCCACGCACACACCCCCCCCACACACCACACCAGAGCCAGCCCATCAAAAAGAGACAGACCCAAAGACAGACAGACGCAGAGAGGAGAGATCGAGGAGCACATTGCGGTGATGCGGCTCCATGATACAGTTTGCGGCGAGCTGATGGCCACGACATGCATATTCAGGCCAGACGGGAATTGGGAGGCGGCGGGAGGGCTGGCCGAGTTAAGTGGCATTATGTCTCTTCTCTCTCTTTTTGCCTCGCGTGTCTGTTTGTCTGTCTGTCGCTGTCTCTGTGGCTCTCTCTGTGTCTGTCTGTCTCTCTCTCTGTCTGTCTGTCCTCTCTCTCTCTCTCTCTCTCTCTCTCTCTCTCTCTCTCTCTCTCTCTCTCTCTCTCTCTCTCTCTCTCTCTCTCTCTCTCTCTCTCTCTCTCTCTACTCACTCACTCACTCATTCATTTTAATCTCTCTCCATCTTTCAGTGAGAAAGGGGGGCAAATTCATGATATAGATAATTAGGGCAGATTACCTATACAATTCATCGTATACAAGATTAAGTTTATCGATATAAACATTTTTAAAATTCAGTGGTATAAAAAAGGAAATCAGATTATAATAAAAAAGGAAAAAGGATAATCAGATTAATAATAGAAAGAGGAAGAAAAATCAAAAAAGATATCTGTACACGATAAATATTTCTCCTCCCCCCTCCCCCCCCTTGGTTTAATCCTCTCTCTTCCTCTCGGCTTTGGCTCGGTGATACTGTAGGCCTATCGGAGGATTTTTGAGTGTATATATTTTGCTCTTGCACAATGCCGCCGCGAGAGGGGAATGGAAGGGTTGAAATGGCAGAAGAGGGGAAAGGTGGAAAATTGAATATATGGGACGAGGAAGAAAGAAAGAGAGAGAGAGGGAGGGGAGAGGGAGGGAGAGGGAGAGGAGAGAGAGAGAGAGGGAAAGAGAGGAGGGAGAGGGAAGAGAGAGGGAGGAGAGGGGAAGAGAGGGAGGAGAGAGGGGAGAGAGAGAGGCAGAGAGAGAGGAGAGAGAGAGGAGAGAGAGAGGAGAGAGAGAGAGAGAGAGAGAGAGAGAGAGAGAGAGAGAGAGAGAGAGAGAGAGAGAAGAGAGAGAGAGAGAGGAGAGAGAAGAGAGAGAGACGGGAAGAGAGACCCGAGTGAGGAAAACATTCATGATGAAGATGAAGCAGACTGAATGAGCAAGTTGGGAAGGGGAAAGTGGGCATGAGATGAGGGAATTAAGAAGGGTGGCTAGACACGTAGGGAACGGGGAGGGGAGAGGGGAGGAGGAGGGGTGGGGAGTGGAGGAGAGGAGGGGGAATTTACCTCAGCCGCCGTAGTAATTGATCACGTTCTACCAATCACTTGGGTTGCTAGAGTTTTCACGAGGGGAAGAGAAGGGGAAGCAAGATGGGGAGGAAGTGGAATAGGAAGAAGAGGAAGAGGAAGACTAGGGAGAGAGGAGGGGGAGGAGCCACAGCAGCAGCAGTATCAGGAGGATGCAGAGAGAGGAGGAGGAGGAGAGGAAGAAGAAGAAGAAGAAGAAGAAGAAGAAGAGAGGGAGGAGGAGGAGGGGAGAAGAGATTGGGGTGGAGGAAAGGGAAGAGATAATGGGGGCGAATATGAGAAATAAAGAGGAGATAAATCCAAGATGAAAAAGGAGGAAGCAGAAGAGGAAGGGAATGAAGATATAAAGCAGGAGGTATGAAAAAGAATACAGGTTGAAGAGGAAAAGTAAGAAGAAAAATAAGTGAATAGTGGAACAGACAGAATAATGGTTATTGCAGTGTATTGCAGGAAATTATGCGCATTCATCATACCCAATATGTTTAAAAATGTGTACGATTTTCGACATGGCGCTTCCAACTGCTCATCCACCTCATCCAACTGCTCATCCACCTGCTCTGTACACCTTGATGTACAGAGCAATCGGATAATTGAGTATTCTGCGAGCTTCGATTACAAAATAAGAAATACATTCTGTTATTTTTTTTGAGGAAGAGATGGCCAGGGCGACGAAGGAAAAGAGCAAGGAGGAGAAAGAAGGGTGAGGAATAAAAAGATGAAAAGAGAGATAGATCTGGGAAGCGATAGGCAGGACGACGAAAGGAGAGAACAAGGAGTATGAAGAAGAGAGTGAGGGATGAAATGAACAAAGGAGAAATAGATATGGGATGCGATGGGCAGGACGACGAAAGGAGAGAACAAGGAGTATGAAGAAGAGAGTGAGGGATGAAATGAAGAAAGGAGAAACAGAGAAGGGAGGCGATGGGCAGGACGACGAAAGGAGAGAGCAAGGAGAAGGAAGAAGAGAATGAAGGATAAAAGGAAGAAGAGAGAGATAGAGACGGGAGGCGATGGGAGAAATGAGGAGAAGGGACTCCTCCTTTCACTCTCCATCACTCTCGTATCGCCCCTCCCGCTCGCCCGAAACCATTTCCGCCGATGACGCAAAGTACACTCGCCTGTCTTGTTCCCTCGGAGCTTTGCTGTTCTCTAGCGCTGCTGGATTTACCTCCTTGGACCCCCCCCCCACCGCCCCATTCCTCCCTTCCCCCCTCCTCCTCCATAACTCTCCTGTTTCCTTCTTCCAGAATCTTGTTTTCCCTTCTTCTTCCTGTATTTCTGTTTCCTCCTTGGCCCATTTTCCCTTCTGACTTCCCTCTCCAGGCTTCCTAATCCTCATTTTTCCCTTTCATTCTTCCTTCTGACTGCCGCTTCTTCCTTCCTCTTTCCTGACACATGTATCCTTTCCCTTTCGCCATTCCTCCTTCCATTAAAGTTCATCCTTACCCGCTCTTCTGACCCTCATTCTTATTATCCTCCTCCCTCTTCTCTCCCTCACTTCCCATTCTCTTCCTTCACGTCCCCTCCTCTTCCCCTTCCCTTCCTTTCTCCCACATCACCTCCTCTTCCCACTCTCTTACATATACTCTTCTTCCTTCTTCCTGTGTTCCCTTCCTCCCACCCCCTCCTATTCCTCCTTTTTCCCCTTCCTTTCTCCCACATTCACCCTCTTCCCTATTTCCTTCTTTCTTCCCTATTCCCTTCCTCCCCACCCTCTCCATTTTCCCCTTCTTCTCCTTTCCTTCCCCCCCTGTCTCCTCTCCCCCCCCCTTCTTCCCTTCTTCTCTTTTCCACCCCCCCCCGTCCCCCTCTCCCTCCCCCCTTCGTCCCTTTAAACACCGAAGAAAACACACAATAAAGAGACGTGACTCGCGGCCACTGTTAGCTGCGTCGGTCGCCGTTAAACGATGGGTGTAAAATTCACTTAACTCCGGCTCGGGCTAAGTGCGTTGGGGGCGGGGCGGGGGGGGGGGGGGGAGAAGGAGAGGGGGAGGGGTAGGGGAGAAGGAGAGGGGAGGGGTAGGGAGGGGAGAAGGAGAGGGGGAGGGTAGGAGGGGGAGAGGAGAGAGGGAGGGTAGGGAGGGGGAGAGAAGGAGAGGGGGAGGGGTAGGGAGGGGGGAGAAGGAGAGGGAGGGGAAGGGAGGGGGGAGAGCAGAGGAGGGAGGAGGGGGGAGAAGGAGAGGGGGAGGGGTAGGGAGGGGGAAGAAGCAGAGGGGGAGGGGTAGGGAGGGGGGAGAAGGAGAGGGGGAGAGGGAGGGAGTGGAGAGGGAGAGGGAGAAATCAGAATTATGAGTTGTCTATTGCATCTATGTGTGCTTTGAAGGAGGGTGTGTGTGTTCATGTGTATATATATACATATATATATATATATATATATATATATATATATATATATATATATATTATATATATATATATATTATTATTTATTTATTTATGTATATAATATATATATATATATATATTATATATAATATATATATTAATATTATATATATAGATAGATAGATAGATAGATAGATAGATAGATAGATAGATAGATAGATAGATAGATAGATAGATAGATAGATAGATAGATAGATAGATAGATAGATAGATAGATAGATAGATAGATAGATAGATATAGATAGATAGATTATATTTATATATATGTATATTATATAGATATATATATGTATATTAATGTTAATTTGTATATATATGCATATGGATATATATGTATATGTATATATATTTATATCTTTATGTAATATATATATATATATATATACATACATATATATATATATATATATATATATATATATATATATATATATATATATTTCTTTATGTATATATTTATACATATAGGTATATATATGTATATATATTTTTCTATATATGCATGCGTGTATATATATGTACATATGCTTGTACATATATGTATACCTGTAACTAATTTTTTGAGCGGTATAATTAGAAGAACTAGACCCAGGCAAGGGCGGGCGGAAGGGCGGCAGCTAAGGAGAGCGCAGGTGGAGAGAGTAAACACAGACTTTGTTACGAAGGACAAAAATGTAGAGTTAAAGGTGAAAAATAAGAGAAATTGAGAATCAGACGCTATTTTCGACTGGCGAAAATCAAGGCGGTGAAGGCAATTGTGATAGGAAGGATAGTAATGATAATGTTCATCACTGATATTTTGATATTGGCTTTATCATCATTACTATCATCATCACACCATCACTAAGAACATCATAGTTTCACTATCAGCGGAATTCGACGTTCGTTCAACGTCATGACCATCACTTGAATTAAGAAAGAACAAACTGTATATAAATAAATGTAAATTATAGACATGTTACGATGCTGTCTAGCGAGGCAGAGGTCGGGGCCAAAAGGCTAGTCTCTCTCTCTCTCTCTCTCTCTCTCTCTCTCTCTCTCTCTCTCTCTCTCTTCTCTCTCTCTCTCTCTCTCTCTTCTCTCTCTCTCTCTCTCTCTCTCTCTCTCTCTCTCTCTCTCTCTCTCTCTCTCTCTCTCTCTCTCTCTCTCTCTCTCTCTCTCTCTCTCTCTCTCTCTCTCTTCTCTCTCTCTCTCTCTCTCTTTCCATCTATATGTCTATGTATTCATCTATCTGTCGCCGTTCTTTTAGGTTTTTGACCCTTGCTAGATTGGCTGGTCAGCGATCTGTACAAGTGTTGTTATGAGGTCAGAATATAAGAGAAATAGGAGGTTTTGTAACTCCTATAGTTAAGATAATTCATGTCTTTGATATTAATATTATTGTCAGTGACGTCATTCGAGCAGCGCTGTTGCAAAAACAATAGAAATTATGGTAAGAACTATATTTACTGTTGTTTTAGTCAATTGTTGTTGTTATTATTAACATTGTATGATTGTTGCTATCATCATGATTTTTATATAATTGCATTCATGATTAGGATAACTCATATGCTCATCGTTACCAAAGTCCGGTCGACACAGGCATTTTAATTATACAATATGATGAACGTTTAGCGTGTTGATATACATTAGTAATGGCATTATTTTCTGGTAAATGCGTTTCGACATGTTGACTGGCTATTAAGGAGCTAAATTTGGATTGAGTTTGAGGAAGGGATATGTTGTCGTCTTTTTTATGCTTTCGTAATTATCTTGGTTTATGATTTTTAGGGGTGGGGTAGGGGTGGAGGGGTGGGGTGGTGGTGGGGGTGGGGGGTAATTTGTTTGGATTTCAAAGGAAGTGATTTATTTTACGTATTTTTTATGGTCGTATTGGAAGCGGGTGATTCGTTTTTCATCATATATAGAGGTTGTTATCGAGGAAATATTATCATAATAGTGGTGATCAGGATGATAATTAATGATGCAGAAAAGCATTTTTTTGGGGGGAGGGGGAAGGGGGAGGAGAAGGAAGAGGGGAAAGTACGTTTTTAAACAGTGGTTCTTTCATCATGTCTTTTGCTTTATTCTCGTTCCCTTGTATCACACGGTCTCCTCTTTATCGTATGTTTTGCCTATGTCCCTTTCGCGTTTACCTTAGTTTCCCTTTCCGCTCATTATCATTTTAACGGCCATCGCTTTCTCTTATTGTTATTCCCATATTCCCCTAACCTGTTTTATTACATTATATCCTCGCCTTACATCATCATTCACACGTTTCATCACATTCTTGACATACGGAAACAATTTATTGATTTCTTGGCTCATGTTCTTCCCTTCACCAAAACCCACTCGTTTCATCACCATCTCGAAGTACATCACTCCTCTCGTATTTATTCTTACGTCCATACTCGCTTTCATTACTGTTTTTCATATTCATCCCAGTGTCTTCATTTACCATGGTCATCACTCGCTTCATTACTTATATTCGCCTTAGTCATCAGTCTCATACTCATCACGGTGCTCTCATGCATCCTATTCGCCTCTTCCTTCATTCCTGCGTTCATACTCGCTTCCTTCGCCATTCTCATATTCGACATAGTGCACTCATTCATCATCTTCATCACTCGCTTCATTCATCATCTTCATCACTCGCTTCATTCATCATCTTCACTCCTTTCATTTCATCATCATATTCACCACTCCCTTCATTCCTACGTTCATACTCGCTCCCATCACCACTCTCTTATTCCTTGTAGTCCCTCCGATCATCACATTCTTCATCCGTATCACCACTTTCACGTTCACCAGGCTACTTCCTACCCCCCCCCCCCTAGCGTTTCCCCGTACCGTTTTTCTCGTATTTTTGTCTAATTGATTTCTCTTGATTATCTTATTGCAAAGGTCAATTTGGCCACATATAACTATTATATAGTTTATGGTATTTTGATTTTAATTTTTTCCCCCGGTTGAGTGTTTTGATTGGGTGAGGCGATTGGTCGTTTTGTTATTATCGAAATTATCTCTTACTGTTATTATATGTCATTGTTATAATAATAATGATTATTGTCATTGTGATAATTATTTTTATTGTCATCACCACCACCATCACTACCACCATCATTACAGTTGTTATTGTTATCATCATCATCATCATCATCATCATTATTGTCAATATCATTAAACACCGGGACGCTGACCTCAAGCAATATCTCGGCGAAAAAGAGAGGAGTATTTTTAACGAGATGCCAATGTCCTCCGTGCTGCTACAGCACATAAGGGCGACATTTCCCTTCTGAATGTCACGTAAAACTGCCGTAAGGGGACTACTGGTTTATCGACGTTGTTTGTTTATTAGTCACTTGAAGAAACAATACATATAGGTTTGTTTAGTTTGTTGTTTTATTGTTTTTCATCTTTCTTGTTGGGCTTATCTTAACGATGAAGTTTGTCTGTTCGATTAGCTCGTTAAGATAAGGCGTGACAACGAGTTTAGTCTGCCATGATAAGAGAGAGAGAGTGGGAGAGAGAGAGAAAGAGAGGAGAGGAGAGAGGAGAGGGAGAGAGAGAGGAGAGTGGGAGAGAGAGGGAAGAGGGGAAGAGAGGGAGAGAGAGAGGGGGAGGAGAGAGAGGGAGAGAGAGAGAGAGGGGAAGAGAGGGAGAGAGAGAGGGGGGGAGAGGAGAGGGAGAGAGAGAGGGGAGAGAAAGAAGAGGGAGAGGAGAGAGAAGAGAGAGGGGAGAGGAGGGAGAGGAGAGAGAGGGGAGAGGGGAAGAGAGGAGGGGAGGGAAGAGAGAGGGAGAGGGGAAAGAGAGAGGGAGAGGGGAAGAGAGAGGGAGAGGGGAAGAGAGAGGGAGAGGGGAAGAGAGAGGGAGAGGGGAAGAGAGGAGGGAGAGGAAGAGAGAGAGAGGGGAAGAGAGAGGGAGAGGGGAGAGAGAGGGAGAGGGGAAGAGAGAGGGAGAGGGAAGAGAGAGGGAGAGGGGAAGAGAAGAGGAGGGAAAAGGGAAGAGAGAGGAGAGGAGAGGAGAGGAGGAGAGGAAGAGAGAGGAGGAGAGAGCGGGACACCCGGAGAGAATAGAGAGAGTAAGAGAGAAAATGAGAGAGAGAGAGAAGATGAGAGAGAGAGAGATGAGAGAGAGGAGAGAGAGAAGAGAGGAGAGGATAGTGGGGGAGAAGGGAGGGCTCCTTGGCAGTCTTCTCGAACGTGGGGAAAGGGGTGAGAGTGTTCGGCTTCTGTCATCAAACCTGCTACGGAGGCTCCACACGCTCACGTATGCAGCGAAATAGCAATAAGGAAATACATGCCCGCGTGTCATAACAGCCTGCGTGGACCATTTCACGCAATAAAATAAGAAAGGGGGAGGGGAAAGGGTAGAAGGGAAAACGGTTGGTAAAGGAAGGAAGGATGGAGAAAAGGAAGGAGAGCGAGGAGTGGGAGGGAGAGAGAGAGAGAGGATGGAGAGATAAGGAGAA
>NW_020872545.1:351749-356749 GCF_003789085.1 Penaeus vannamei
CAAGAATAAGAGATATAAAACCTTGAAGCGAACTAATGATTTAGAGAAAGAATAGATGATAATAAATAGAAATAAAAATAACAAAAAATAAGTAATATAAAAACTTCTAGCGAAACTAATGATTTACAGAAAAAAAAAAAAAAAAATATTAATAAAAAAACAAAAAAAAAAAACTAATGATCTAGAGAAGACACTTCCCTCAAGAAATAAGAAGAAAGTAAAAAACAAATCAGAGTATCGCTTGTTATGTAATATATGAGTTATGATGGCACTCCTCTTATTAGCGTTAGTGTGCCAATAGCATCCCCCATTAAGAGCAGTGCCAACATTAAACACTAAACCCCTTCGAGTGCCACTGTCAGTACAAGCTTTATATTTTTCTCTCCAGTTTCGTTGACCTTGCTGGATGATTTCAGAGGGAGGAAGGGAGGGAGGGAGAGAAGAGGGGAGAGGGGGAGGATGTGAGGGGTTAGGGAGGGAGGGAGGGGTAGGGAGAGAGAGAGAGAGAGGGAGAGTAGGGAGGGCGTTGGGACGAGAAGAGAGGATCCGGGAGGAGAGAGAGTGGGAGAGAGAAGAGAGGGAGGGAGGGTGCGTGAGAAGGAATGAGGGAGGAGAGAGAGAGATAGGAAGAGAGAGAGAGAGGAAGAGAGAGGGAGAGAGGAGGAGAGGGAGAGGGAGGGAGGCTGAGAGAGAGAGGGAAGGTGAGGGAGGAGGAGAGAGAGGGAGAGGAGGACGGTGGGAGATGAGAGAGAGAGAGGGAGGAGGCTGGCAGAGAGAGCAGAAAGAGGGAAGCTGAGGGAGGGAGGGAAGAGAGGGAATGGGTGAGGAGAGAGAGAAGAGAGGGAGGGAGGTGGGGAAGAGAGAAGGGAGGGAGGGAGGGTGAGAGAGGGAGGAGAGAGAGAGAGAGAGAGAGAGAGAGAGAGGAGGAGCACTGGAGAGAGAGAGGAGGAGGGAGGAGAGAGGGAGAGTAGGAGGGAGAGGGAGGAGGGAGGGAGTGAGAGAGAGAGGGTGGGGAGGAGAGAGAAGGAGAGGAGAGAGAGGAAGGGAGAGAGAGGGAGGAGGGGAGAGAGAGAGAGGAGGTGGGAGAGAGAAAGAGAGGGAGGGAGGGAAGAGAGAGGAAGGAGGAAGAAGAAGGAGAGAGAAGAGGAGCAGAAACATAACAGAAAGAAAATTCATATACTGAGAAAGAGACACAAGAAATTGTTCCAAGAGAGAGACGGGGGGGGGGGGGGAGTCATAGTTCAAAGCATTTTATTCTTTTTTATTCTGCACTTAAGCTAGCTCTCCCCCACACAGTGTCGCCAGTCAGGTGATCGCGTGTCTTAAGTATAGTATAAGATTTTAATCTGGCAACACTTTTTTCAACATTAGAAAACTTTTTTCTTTCTTTCTTAGATTCTTTTTAATAAATGGATACTGAATACTATCAAAACAAGAATGAAAAGTAAGACAATATAAAACCAATTACATAAAAAAAATAAAGAAATTGAAGAAATATTTTCTTTTAATCATTATTTTAATCTAATAATTTAAAAAATGCCCTTTTTGCTGTAACCGCGCTGTCAGACATGAAGCAGACTGACACATCCAGCTGACATTCACATAAAATACAAAATATTCACTTTGCAGTTCAGTAAGACCAGCTTCCGCCATACACTTTTATTTGGGATGGACATTCTCGAATAATCCATTTCACGGATAAGTGATAAAATACATAAACAGCTGAATTATCTACGGAAACGGAAATTAAAATTGCCTATATCATCTCGTGTCCTCATTACAGGGATTAAATATTTACATTACAGATGTTTTTTCTAGTTTTAATATATCAGTAGAATATGTGTATGCGTATATATATATATATATATATATATATATATATATATATATATATATATATATATATATATATATATATATATATATATATATATATATATATATATATATATATATATATACACATATATATATATATATATATATATATATATATATATATATATATATATATATATATATATATATGGTAGATCGAGGACGATTCCGAAACTGTTGTCTCATTGTCTTCAATAAATCTAGTTTGTGCATTGTGGGTTGTTCTACCATAGTATCAACACGGTAATATATACATATATATATATATATAATATATATATATATTTATATATATATATATATATATATATATATAATATAATATATATGCATGTATATATATACATATATAATATTGATCATAAGAATAATGATGATGATAATGATGATAACAATAATAATAATAATAATGATGATGATGATAAAGAATAATAGTAATAACAAAAATAATTGTAGTGATCATGATTATAATAACAAAATTAATAATAATAATAATAAGGAAAATAATTATAATATATAGTAACAATAATATGAAAATAAAAAATCCCTTTCTTTCCTTTTTTTACCTCATTTCACCGCGTTTGCAAATGCTCAGATGGAGCTGGTATTCAAAAATTCTAATGGCCTTAATTTACACAGAGATGCGCTTTCTTTTCAAAATGTTTTCTAGAATATCAATCATGGGAATCTGTAACAATAGAAGCCACAAATTTCCATTCGATTAATATTCTATCTTCTTTCTTCTCTATTTCTGTCTATTTATTTTGTCTGTCAGCCTATTTGTCTGTCTGAAAATTTCATCTATCTCTTACAAGCACATATTCATACCTGTGTATCTATATCCATCTCTCTCTCTCTCTTCTCTCTCTCTCCCCCTCTCCTCTCTCTCTCTCTCTCTCTCTCTCTCTCTCTATATATATATATATATATATATATATATATATATATATATATATATATATATATATATATATATATATGTATATATATATATATATATATATATATATATATATATATATATATGTATGTATGTATGTATACACAAACATATATATACACATATATACTCACACACACACACACACACACACACACACACACACACACACACACACACACACACA
Organism: Penaeus vannamei; assembly: GCF_003789085.1. Taxonomy (NCBI): domain Eukaryota; kingdom Metazoa; phylum Arthropoda; class Malacostraca; order Decapoda; family Penaeidae; genus Penaeus; species Penaeus vannamei. The sequence goes on from NW_020872545.1 coordinate 354,755, forward strand.
CCACACACACACACACACACACACACACACATATATATATATATACATATATATATATATATATATATATATATATATATATATATATATATACATATTAAGTCCCTCCAGCCTTAACCATTAAGCGAATTCTGCTGTTGATGTTCCGACCTCCATCGCAGTTACGACACAACCTCTAAATCTAAAACCAAATGCTCTTTGCAAAGGGATATGTCGCGCCACATAAAAATGCAGCCAAAAAGCCGCGGGCAGCATGGAAAAGTGCGTCGCTCTCTCCACACATGAGAGACTCCGCCCGTCAGATTTGACTACATATATATATATACATATACGGAGATAGAGAGAGAATATTTTTCCCCCGCAGGAGTGAGAATGTTTGACAAGCTGGGATTCCTACTGTGGGTTTTCTGTCTGTATCAGGAGGGGTGAGAGGAGGGAGGGGAGATGGAAGAAAGAGAAAGTGAGGGAGGGAGAGACGGAGGGAGGAGAGTGGGAGAGGGGAGAAAGTGAGGGGAGGGAGAGAAAGAGAAAGTAAGGGGGAGGGAGAGAGAGTGAGGGGAGGGAGAGGAAGAAAAGTGAGGGAGAGAGAAAGAGAAAGTAAGGGGAGAGGAGAGAGTGAGGGGAGGGAGAAAAGAGAGAGAAGGGAGAGAGAGGGGAGGAGCAAGGGGTAGGGAAAGAGGAAAGAAATAGAGAGTGAGGGATAGGAAGAAGAGGAGAGAAAGTGAACGGGCTTTGAAAGAGAGAGAGAAGGGTTACGAAATTAAGAGTGAGAGTGAAGCCTTGGTCACACGACTCCCTGACACAGAGGGACCCCAAAATATGTCGTGACTCCCTGACATAGGAGGACCCCAAAATATGGACTGATCTTGCCCCATCCCACCTCTCCGTCGGGGCCGATCCCTTCCATAACGAGACAAAAAAGAAAAAAAAAAGAAAAAAAACTATGGAACAACTATTACCAATCTCTTCACTGGTTACTTTTTTTTTTGAAAAAGAGGGATGGGAAAAAAACTATGAAACAACAATTACGAATCACTGACATACATTGATATACAGTTATTCATGTTTTCTGTAATTTACTTCCTATGAAGCTATCAAGAGTTATTAATGTTTATTTTCCTCAACATGTATGGCCCTTAACTAGCGAAGGAGCGAAGTAGCTTATTCCCCCATTGACGATATTAGGGCCAATGAGGCATTATATATATATATGATAAGATGAACATAAGCACAAACACAATCACGTGAACACAAAAATGAAAATGAAACTAGCCACAATGAGAACTGAGAATAAGCGTGACGTTTCGAACTCTTCTCGAGTTCCTCATCAGACAAAAAATCGAAATGGATACTAGGAGAGAATTTTTGTCTGATGAGGAACTCGAGAAGAGTTCGAAACGTCACGCTTATTCTCAATTCTCATTGTGGCTAGTTTCATTTTCATATGATGAGATATATAATATATATCATGTAATATATTATCGATCCATTTATCTTTACAAGCATACATCCATATTTGTATATCTATATCCATTACCCTATATGCGTGTGTGTGTGGGGGGGGGGGTGCGTGTGTGTGTGTGTGTGTGTGTGGGTGTATGTGTGTGTGTGTGTGTGTATGTATATGTGTGTGTGTGTGCGTGTATATATATGTATGTATATATATAATATATGTACATATGTATATGTAAGTATTATATATACACATACAATGTCCCTTTAGATAGATGCAGATACAATAATGTAGAGATTTAAAAAAAAAAAAAATCCTATTACTCGACTACAACCTCCGCGAGCGCGATTCCCGCCTCCAACGAGCCATATGTTCAAGTTAAGAAGATTTCCCAGAAGTAAAACCAAAGAGTGATACCGTTTTATGGACAAGAATATTCGGAGAGGAAAACTTGACGACTCCTGAAAAAGCGGTTGGGGGGAGGGGGGCGGGGCGCAGCGAGGCGTTCAAAAGGCGTTCGACCAATCAGGATTCGCCGTTCA
>NW_020872545.1:361749-364249 GCF_003789085.1 Penaeus vannamei
CACCCCTCCCTCTCTCTCCTCCTTCCCCCAACTCTCCCTCTCAGACACATTACCTCCCAGCCAGACCTACTTTAGAATTGAATTTAGAATTAGGATACAGCCAGCCATTATTCCTGCAAATTTACGCACTACCTTTATAGCGGAGAAGGTAGGAAATTAATGCGAGAAACTGCTCTCCGTGGGAAGTGCATTCGCTGCAGCGGCTCCGTCAGATGTCCGAAGGAATCTTTGTGTCTTTATGTATAGAGATAGATAGGGGGGTAGATATATAGGCACGCATACAGTCACACACAGATAAAGTAAGGGAGAGAGAAGGGGAGGAGAGACGGAAGGAGGGAGAAGTGCGAGAGAGAGAGTTGGAAAGTTACAGAGAGAGAGAGAGATAGAGAGAGAGAGACAGAGAGAGAGAGAGAGAGCGAGAGAGAAAGAGAGACAGAAATATAGAGAGAGATAACTGACATAGATACACAAATACAAACATGTAAATATACGAAACCGGAATAGGAAGCGGCTTTCGAAATGGTTCTTCGCTAACTTATTCTCCCGAAACTAAATATATTTATCTGACTATAATTACAAGAGAGGAATATAGTTTTCAGATATACTATTATATTGTGTTTGTCTGGTCTAAACATTTTCTATAGATGGGTTACGATATTTTCTGTGTAATAGTGTGTGTTCGTAAGCTATATTTGTTTGTTTTTTTATTGTTTATGTGTGCGAGTAATAGATTGTGTTTGTGAGTTTATGTTTGATCTCGTTATTGTATGTGTGTGTGTGTGTATTAGTCTGTGTAACTTATGCTTATGTGTATTGCTGTGCCTGTGTTAGGGTGGGTATGTTATATCAGTATCATAATTATTGTTATTATTATCATTATCACTATTATAATTATAATTTTCATTTTTATTAGTAATTCATTATCATTTTTATTATTATTATTATCATTGTGTTGTTGTTTGTTGTTATCATTATCATCATTATCTTATTATTATTATTATTGTTGTTGTTGTTGTTCTTGTCATTATCATCACCATCATCATCATTACCATTATTACCACTATCAGTATCATCATTTGCGTTTATTATCATCATTATCATCACTTTCATTACTATTGATATTTTCATCATTATCACCATCATCATCATTGCTAATATTATCATGATTATCATTATTGTTTGCATTATATAAACATATGATTGTGCTTCTTCATTGTATTATCATAAAACTTATAACTTTCAAACGCAGTTCAGCTAACCAACAGGAAAAAAAACGAAAAATAGATACAGAACATTACAACTTCCTTCAAGAAAATCAGACAACAACAACAACAACAACAACAAAAAATGCAGAATACCAAAACTTTCTTCAAGATAATTAGACAACAGAAAAAAAATATATTGCAGAATACCCAGTAACATTTTAACCACAAATGGATTTTTGAAACCGCAGCTGCATCAAGTAAATAAGCATCGAATTTGAACCGAAAAAATAACGGTCGCTCGAGATTATTAAAACTGAGACGATGGTTCTTTTCGCAGGTTCGACGTAATCAAGGAAATGATTGGTTTCTAAACCATTAATCATAAGATATCCTGATATTTTCTGTGATTGGTGTAGTTTAAAGTGTATTAGGTAATGTGTTAGTGTACAGGCGTGTGTGTGTGTGTGTTCGTCTGTGTACTTGTGTGGTCGTATTAGTGCGTGTATGTGATATACTTTAGATAGATTTAAATCGCGTGTGTGTGTAATATGAAGGTTATAATATATAGGTTATAATATATAGGTTATAATATATAGGTTATAATATATAGGTTATAATATATAGGTTATAATATATAGGTTATAATAACATATGTAATATATAGATTTTAAATGGATTTGAATCAATATCTCCATTTCGAAAATAAGTTAAAGCACAACGCTCTCACGAAGTTAACACAGGCACACTATTTCCATGCAGTTGCAGCCGGAGACTTTAATAAAGATGGACTTTTCTTAAGGAGAGTCAGTCAGCTTGCCTTGAGAGTTTTTGCGTGGCTAATGGATGATATATTTTCTGAAATGCATTTAATGAATTATTTTATCATCATTTTTTTCTGCATCTGTTAGGAGTTAGTCTGAAAATACGGTCTTTTTTTTCCTTCGTATTTTTATGTCTTCTACTTGTTCATCCTTTTTTCTTCTTATTATTATTTCTTCCACCACTTTTTTTTAATTCTCTCTTTCTTTACAATAGCCTTTATGTTGTCTAGAGATACTTGGATGAAAAAAAATAACCCGAGAAGACATAGCGAAGTGGTATTTCTTCCACCACTTTTTTTTTAATTCTCTCTTTCTTTACAATATCTTTTATGTTGTCTAGAGATACTTTGATGGAAAAAATAACCCGGGGAAGACATAGCGAAGTGGTATTTCTTCCACCACTTTTTTTTTAATTCTCTCTTTCTTTACAATATCTTTAATGTTGTCTAGAGGTACTTTGTTGGAAAAAAAATA
>NW_020872545.1:369249-374249 GCF_003789085.1 Penaeus vannamei
TGTTAGATAATAAAATTTAAATGAGTGATTTACTAAAGACACTTACGACACCTGTTAGATAATAAAATTTAAATGAGTGAAGACACTTACGACACCTGTTAGATAATAAAATTTAATGAGTGATTATACTAAGTCATTACGACACCTGTTAGATAAAAAATTTAAATGAGTGATTATACTAAAGTCACTTACTTACGACACCTGTTAGATAATAAAAATTTAAATGAGTGATTATACTAAAGACACTTACGACACCTGTAGATAATAAAATTTAAATGAGTGATTATACTAAAGACACTTACGACACCTGTTAGATAATAAAATTTAAATGAGTGATTATACTAAAGTCACTTACGACACCTGTTAGATAATAAAATTTAAATGAGTGATTATACTAAAGGCACTTACGACACCTAAATGAGTGATTATACTAAAGGCACTTACGACACCTAAATAGATTATTTAATGTAAGTTGCGAACTTTGTTTCTAAAAGAAATATATATCTATTTAATAGCATTTTTGCCGTTTCTTTCTTGCTCTAAATTAATTGATATATTTTTTATTTATCTTTTATTTGCATATACCTTTGTTTATAATTGTCATTGTAACCATTGTTATTTTTAGTAATAGTAACATCAGCAATAGTAATTGAAATAATTTTAATATTATTAGTTTAATTATGACTGTCATTATCATCATTAATACCACTATCAAGACTATAATTACCATTAGCATTAGCACATCATCATCATTAAGACATCTTTACTACATCATCATCATTAGTGCATCATCGCCGCCAATACATTATCATAATTGCTATCTCATCATCATTACTCCCACCACCATCATTATCATCACCATTACCGTCACTAACATATCATCATCATTATTACCATCATCATCACCATTGCCATCATCAACATATCATCATCATTAATGATACATCACCATCATTATTATCATCACCATCATCATCATCACCATTGCCATCATCAACACATCATCATCATTACTGATATATCCACCATCATTATTATCATTACCATCATCATCATCACCAAATGACCCCCTTGTTATTAACATCATCAACACCTTTCTTATTCCTACTCTTTCGTGACAGATATTCTCATCAATAACCTCAATAAATGATAGAGGTTATTGTTGACCTTAATACGATCATTCACGGCTATCCACTTGCCTTAATATTACGTTCATATGTTACCGTTTCCTTTAATTATCGTCCGGTTTATTTCCAAATCTCTTCGTTCAGTCTGACATTACGAATTTTGTGGAAACGGAGGAGTGGCTAGGTCTAGTTAAAATATAAAGGAAAATGTGTCTTTAATTGAATTCATTTATTAAACTACACATCGAAATAAGCTTGTAATGATAAAAAGAAAATAAAAAAAAAAGAAAAAAGTTTAGGCTATATATAAGAAGAATAATGCCGATAATGAGACGTCTTTTTGATACAATAACACTTTCAGCAACAAGGCAAGAAAACTCGATAACTGTATCAATATTTCCATTACTACTATAGGTTTAATTATGTTGTTATTTCCCGCCACACACTAACGGGACTCGACTACAAAGCCGTGGCGCCGCCCAGTAATATTATTGTTGACTTTCCTCACTGGTTAATAACGTTTGAGCAAATGTTATTGGCCAATAGACGACGTCAACAATGCTCCGCGCGCCATCTGTTAATGGCCGACGGAACTAAAATCAATTAATTTTGGCCCCGCGGAGTCTGTTAATCTTCCCCGACTTCTAACCTCCTTTGTTCTTGCTCTGTCAGTATCATTTACTTTCCTGGCTTTCCTATGCGGAGTTTCGTTAAATTCGTGGCTCTTTTTTGGCAAATCGAAAGTCAATTCTTAAGAGAAAAGGAAGAAAACAAAACAAAACAGTCATGCCCTTTTCAGAGCAGCTGTGCTTTTAGTGGCCGGGGATCACGAGCCTAAAGTAGGTTTTTATTTCTTGCTTCTAGGGATAAAGAGTAAATTTGACGTCTTATGTTCCTTCCAAGTCTGGTTTGAATTGTCCTGAAATGTAATTACTTCAAGTTTTCAGCATAGTAAAAACTTTGGCAACAGTTCTGTAAAATTATTTTCTCTTGCTGTGTTATTCCTCTCACATTATCCATTTTCTTGACTTCATCGTTTTCTTCCATTTGGCTTTCTTCTCTTTTCTCTTTCAGGTCTTCGTTTTACTATTTTTCTTTGTCTCAATTCATATATTGTTTTTTTTCCCTTTTCTTGTTGTTTTGGTTTCTTTCCGTACCTTTGCTTATTCCCTTTTCGTATGTATTCTTTCTAGTTTTATGTTTATTTTCCTTCTTTTCTTTTTCTTTTTCTTCATTTCTTTTTTCGGCTTTTATTCTTCATACTTCCTCTTGTTCCCTCTTTACTTCTTCGTATTGTTATACTTTACTCTACTTTCCGCTTCTACGAAAACGTAATCACTACCATTACTCTCTACTCTCTCTCCTCCTCATTTACTATTTACTTGTTTATTCATTCATTTATTTCAAACGTATAAACAAACAGTCACGTCGAATAAAACCTTCGGAAAGAAATGGATGGTTCTTGTACGGACACACGCGTCTGCAGCCAAAGGAAAGGACAGATTGATATGAAAACAGTATTGAAAGTTATGAGATGGACCTTAAATTGAGAAGTCCGAGGAAAAGAGGATAAAAAAAGACTATACACACACACACACACACACACAACACACGCAACACACACACACACACACACAACACACACACACCACACACCACACACACACAACACACACACACACACACAACACAAAAACACACAACAAACACACACACACAACACGCAACACACAGCACACACAACACAACACACACAGACACATATATATAAACAACAACGCACTGCACAACACAACACACACACACACACACACACACACACACACACACACACACACACAAACAACACAACACACACACAACACACACACACACACACACACACACACACACACACACACACCACACACACACACACACACAAACACACCACACAACACAACACACCCCCACACACACACAAACACACAACATACACACACAACACAAACACAACACACACACACACACAACACACACACACACACACACACAACACACACAAACAACACAACACACAACACACACACACACACACACACACCACACACACACACACACAACACACACACACACACAACACACACACACACATATATAAATAAATATGTGTGTGCTCGCTCATGTGCAGACAACGAAGACCCTGTCAGCGTGGGAGAGCCTCCGACATGACCGATCTACCGTCCACGCCAAGACGAATCATCGCTCAGGACCGCATCATGGTATTCATAACTCGTCATCACGTCATCAGTCGGACAATTGCTCCCTGGCGCTTTCACGAACGACTGGTTTCTTTAATGAAAATCACTGTGGATTGATCGTGTGGTTTTGGAGGAGTATGTGGGAGAGTGTTTTTTTTTTTTTTTTTTTTTCTTTAATCTCTTCCTTTATCTCTCTATATATATTTCTGTCTGTATGGATGTCTGTCTATCAGTAGCTCTCTATCTATTCCCTCTCTCTCTCTTTCTCTGCCTCTCTCCCACTCTTTCTCTCTTTCTCTCTCACCCTTTCTCTGTCTCTCTCTCTCTCACTCTTTCTCTCACTCTCACTCTTTCTCTCTGTCTCTCTCTCTCTCTCTCCTCTTTCTCTCTCTCTCTCTCTCTCTCTCTCTCTCTCTCTCTCTCTCTCTTCTCTCTCTCTCTCTCTCTCTCTCTCTCTCTCTCTCTCTCTCTCTCTCTCTCTCTCTCTCTCTCTCTCACTCTCTCTCTCTCTCTTCTCTCTCTCTCTCTCTCTCTCTCTCTCTCTCTCTCTCTCTCTCTCTCTCTCTCTCCTCTCTCTCTCTCTCTCTCTCTCTCTCTCTCTCTCTCTCTCATTCCTAATAACAATTACATGCAGGAGAACAACTTTTATCAACTTGATTTGCCCCAATTAAACTAGTTTTATACCGCGAGAAAATGGTTTGGTTTTGAATTAATTTCTAGGTATAAATAGCCTTGTGTGTATGTGCGTGTGCGTGTGTGACTGTGTGTATGTGTGTGTGTTTGAAGGTGCGTGTTGTGTGTGTGTGTGTGTGTGTGTGTGTTCGTGAATGTGTGTATGTGTGTTTGAAGGTGCGTGTGTTTGTGTGTGTGTGCGTGTGCGTTGTGTGTGTGTGTGTGTGTGTGTGTGTTCGTGAATGTGTTGTGTTTTTGTGTGGGTTACGAGTGTTTGTAAGTGTGTAGGTAGTGCACGTGTAGGCTACTTTTTAATGCATGTCTTTGCATCTTTGTGCATGACATTTAATCATGCATCTTTCCTTATCAGAAATTATAATGAAAAATGCAAATCATTAATGAATTTTATGATGAATATTCTAAGAATATGATAAGAAATATATGAAGCAACAATGGAAGTAATATCGGTATGTATAACAATGATGATAATGATAAAATTGATAATGATGATGGTAATGATAATGATAACAATAATTATCATAATATGAGGATGATAATGATGATGTTATTTATGATGATGTATATGATTTTCGTTATGATGATAATGGTAATGACCAATAACAACAATAATGATGATGAGGAGGAGGATTATGATGATAATGATATTGATAATAATTATAATAATGATAATGATACTACTGCTACTAGTACTACTAATGATAATGATAATAATCGTAATAAGGATGATGTTAATGATATCAATTATAGTAATAGTGATAATACCAGTGGTAATAACTATCATCATTATTATTATTTTGATAATTATCATTATCATTATCATCATTATTATCATTATTATCATTATTATCATTATTATCATTATTATTCAACATCATATCATTATCACAATTATCGTTATCACTATCATTAATATTATTACTATAATGATTATAATTATAGT
>NW_020872545.1:386749-389249 GCF_003789085.1 Penaeus vannamei
TCCGACGCTCCTATTCCCCTTTTTTCTGTTTTTTTTTTCTTTTTCTTTCTTCCTTTTTTTCTTTGTTTTTCTTTTTTTTTCTTTTTTTATAGATACAGTGTGCATTACATCCCTCTTCTCTCTGGCAGTTCACTTTCTTTCCCTTTCTTTATATTTTCCTTCTCAGAATACGTATTTCCATAATGCCTTATTCTTTTTTTTCTTCTCCTTATCTCTCTCTCTCTTTGTCTGTCCATCTATCTCTTTATATATCTCTATCTCTATCTTTTATGTCTATCTCCCTGTTCCTCTATCTCATCTCTCCTATCTCTCTCTCTCATCTATGCTCTCTCTCTCTCTCTCTCTCTCTCTCTCTCTCTCTCTCTCTCTCTCTCTCTCTCTCTCTCTCTCTCTCTCTCTCTCTCTCTCTCTCTCTCTCTCTCTCTCTCTCTCTCTCTCTCTCTTCTCTCTCTCCTCTCTTCTCTTTCTCTTCTCTCTGTCTCTCTCTCTATTTCTTGTGTTACCTGTATTATTTCCAGACTTCTGACCTTTGTTTTAACATTCGTGGCCTTTTGCTTCCCTGTTCCTCTCTTTCCATTTCCCTCACATTTTCTCTGCTTCACCATTTCACCTAAAAGCTTTTTACTTTTAGTTATTCATATATATACATACATACACACACACACACACACACACACACACACACACACACACACATACACACACACACACACACACACACACACACACACACACACACACACACACACACACACACACACACACACACACACACACACACACCATATATACTAATATATATATATATATATATATATATATATATATATATATATATATATATAATATATATATATATATATATATATATATATATATATATATATATAATATATATTAATATATATATATATATATATATATATATATATATTATATATACATACATACACACACACACACGTGTATATATATACATACATGTATAAGTATGTATATGTGTGTGTGTGTTTGTGTGTGTGTGTGTGTGTGTGTGCATATCTATGTACATATAAATATATACACAGATGTTGTATATATATATCATATATATATATATATATATATATATATATATATACTATATATATATATATATATATATATATATATATATATATATATATATAGTATATATATATATATATATATGTGTGTGTGTGTGTGTGTGTGTGTGTGTGTGTGTGTGTGTGTGTGTGTGTGTGTGTGTGTGTGTGTGTGTGTGTGTATGATAGATAGATAAAGAGATAGATAGATAGATGAATAGATAGTAGATGACTGTGATATATATAAGTATATATAAGTGTATGTATCTATCTTTATTTTTTCTCTCTCTCTTTTCCCCTCTTCTCTCCCCTTCCCTTTCTCCACATCAATCACCCTCGCCGACCGATCAGAAGGAAGGCAGGAGCAGCGAAGGGGGGGAGGGGGTCTGAGTGATGGGGGAACGAGGGCAGAGGGCAGGAGAGGGGGGAGGGGCAAGGGGGGGGGTGCGTGTGACTCAGTGTCTGATATCAGCAAAATGATTGATGGATTGCGGCCTTCTGCTGCCCGTCCGTAAGGGGGTGAGGTAGCCTTCGAGTTTTCTAGACCTTGGCCAACTTCTCAAACCGGTCAGCTGGTTGGTACACGTGCACACGTTGGTGCACTTAGAATGTCGATATATTTACTGTCATATGTACGGACTATATGAACATGATTGTGTATTCTGCAAATATACAATTGGACACATACATGCACAAGATACACACATCCACAGAGAGAGAGAGAGAGAGAGAGAGAGAGAGAGAGAGAGACAGAGATAGAGGGGGGGCGGAGAGAGAGAGAGAGAGGAGAGAGAGAGAGAGAGACAGACAGACAGACAGACAGACAGAAGACAGAGAGCGAGAGGGAGCGAGAGTAGTTAAGGCACCCTGTCGGGAAGACACTGACTTTCCATTTCAAGGAGGAGGAAGAAGCGAGTAGTGGAAAAAAAAACACAGGAAAGATATAACTCTTTCTTATAAATGTTTTTATTGTTGTGTGTTTCTTATCTTTTTCCTTTCATTATATACATACATACATATATATATATATATATATATATATATATTATATATATATATATATATATATATATATATATATATATATATATATATATATATATATATATATATATATGTGTGTGTGTGTGTGTGTGTGTGTGTGTGTGTGTGTGTCTGTGTATGTATGTGTGTGCTATTGTATGTATGTATGTGTGTTTCTGCTATGAACAGGTTGGACTAGGCATGGACGTAGATCGGGTACATACGTAAATACCTACACCAGAGAGGCCTGTGCTGGGTCACTTCTCAATCGATAAAGCCGCTGAAATTCCAGAGCCCAAGTTGCCCTTAACTCAATCATTGTTCGCCTTAGGATACTCGCCCAAAGTTAAGGCGACGGGGTTCATAATCCTGAATGAAACATGTTGATAATT
>NW_020872545.1:396749-406749 GCF_003789085.1 Penaeus vannamei
GGAAGATTGGAATAGTCGGAAAAGGAGGGAAGGGAGGGAGGAAGAATGACGAAAATTGATTAGATGGAGGAAAGGAAAATAGAAGGAGAATTGGAAAGGGAAAGGAGTAGGAAAGAGAACAAAAAGGAAAAGAGGAGGGAAAACGGAGGGTAAAGGAAGAGGGAGGAAGGCAGGACGGAGGGAAGGATAGATAGTAGAAAAAGGAATAAAATTAGGAGATAGATAGGAAGGGGGAATTAGGAAGGAAGGGGAGACAGGTAGGGGGGGGGGCAGGGGATCGGAAAGGAGGGGAGGAAGGGAAGGAGGAGAGAGTGCTGGATGGTAAGAAAAAGGAGGGAGGGAAGGAAAGGGAGGAGGAGTTAAAAAAGGTGGAAAAAAGAGAAAAGGGAAATAGGAAGAAAGGGAGATGAAGGAAAGGAAAGAAGACAAGGAGAAGGAAAAGCTGCATAGAGAAAGAAGAAAGAGGGAATTAGGGAGGGATGGAAGGAGGGAAATGAGGAAGAATGGAGGCTAAGGAGGGGGGAAGGAAGGGAGAGAAAAGAAGGATAAGAGTAGGGTAAGGAAGGAGAGAAGGGAGGGAATGATAAGAGAAGAGAAGAGGAATGAATTAGAAAGAAGGGAGGAAGAGAGAGAGATAGATAAGATAGAATAGGTAGAGAGAGAGAGAGAGAGAAGAGAGAGAGAGAGAGAGAGAGAGAGAAGAGAGAGAGAGAGAGAGAGAGAGAGAGAGAGAGAGAAGAGAGAATAAAGAAGATAAAAAGTATAAAGAACAATCATGTTAGTCCACTGAAGCCATTAGGTGAAGAAGAAGAGAGAGAAGAAGAAGAAGAAAGAAGAAGAAGAAAAAAATATATATAATATAAAAATAATAAAAAAAAAATATATATAAAAATAATATATATATATATATATATATATATATATATATATATATATATATATATATATATATATATATATATATACATATTCACTAACCTATTCCATGTGACAAAGTATCTGTTAAATATTAAAGGGCGTGTGGCGTTATTTTTTTTCCCCGCCATGCATGTGTTTAATAATTTGTATCGGTTGCTCTCACACCTCCTCCCTACTACCCACCTCCCCCATCCCCTCCGCCTCCTTCTCTCCCTCCCTCCCCCTCGCCTCCCTCCTCTTTCTCCCTCCTCCCCCACTACCTACCTCCCCCTCTGCCCTCCCTCCCTCTCCACCTCCTGCCTTCTCTCTCCCTCTCCCTCTCCTCCCCCTCCGCTTCCTCTTTCTCCCTCTCCCTCCCCCCCACTCTGACCCCTCCACTCCTCTTTCTGACCCTCCCTCCTCCCCCTCCCCTCACTCCTCTCCCCTTCCACTCCTTCTCTCCCCTCTACCCTCTACGCCTCCACCTCCCTCTACGCCTCCACCCCCTCCACCTCCTCCCCTCCTCCCCCTCCTCCCCCCACCCCCACCCCCCTCCTACCACCGCAAACAATATCCGCTCAAATGTTCATTAGTTAGTTGATGCAGTGCGGTCTGTAAACACCATCCCTTTAATTATAAAAAAAATCATTTGGCTTATTCGAATTCTATCCACTTTCATTGTCAATATTAGCCGTCCGTTGATTATCTTTTTTTTTCGTCGTTGTTGTTGTTGTTGGTTTATCGTCGTTGTTATATTCTCCTCTTTATTTTGAAAGGGGGGGGGGTTATCGTCGTTGCTATATTCTCATTTTTGCTTTAAGGAAGGGAAAGGATTTTTATTATTGTATTGTCTTTATCGTTATATTTAATCGTATATAGATCCTAAATTCTCTTTGTTTTATTCTTAGCGTTATTGCAAAGACAAGGACGTGATTTTCATGTATTTACGTATCGTTTCACATCGTTTCGTATAGTTCCGTATAAACACGGGCTTTAGTAATACGTCTGTATAATCGCTGTTGATTATAAGTATGAAGTTACTTTGCCCTTAACTTGACTGCTACTACATCATAATTAATTTCATGCACCATTTCATTTGTCAGTGACCTGCAACACATTATTTCCACTTGCTATACATACATTAACTTTGCCTTGACTTGGCACTTGTCCATGTGACTTGCACACATACATTGATGCACGCTTGCAACACATACCATTTCCATATGTGTGTGACTTGCAACACATACCATTTCCATATATATGTGACTTGCAACAGATATAATTTCCAAATCATTAGAATGAGAGAGAAAGGATGCATAGTATTTACATATCAGTGCTTGCGTATCTGCTATACCCATTAAGCAAAATTCGCCCTTGCTGTTTCACAACCGAAGACCTACAATAAACATCTCTCTGACAATATTCGTAATGTATTTTGTATTTGTATTCTTTGTATTTCAAAGTATTCTTCGGTGGTGAGTTCTAGCAAAGTATTTTATCTTCATATGTATTGTATTTGTGTTATTTTCAATCGTGTCATTCAAACTTTGAGAATAGAACGTTATGATAAATGAGAGAAAAATAAAGCAAAAAAGAGAGCAGAAACTCCATTTTGCAACTTTATACAATCTCTGATTCTTGAAATAAATAAAGAATGGATAACAATGAATAACCCGAAAGAGATACGATTTGCAACTTTATACAATCTCTGATTCTTTGTCAGATGATATGAAGAAAGAATGAATAACATTGAATAACCCAAAAGAGATACGATGTTACAACACAATCATATTCCTTCCACTAAAGCAGTAATTCGGATAATTCTGATAGTGAAAAAAATCGACCCTCATTAAAACATCATACACAAACCCCAAGCTTGTTGAACTTCTTCTCATTCGTTCCTTTTCCCACATTTGTTACAGTGAGTTCCGAAGACAAAACTTCACACGCGCAGTCCTTCACCGATCCCCTGGCGCCAGAGGGACCACAAGGGCAATACCCCGTGGGAGCTGCCGACGCCCACGGCCCTTAGGTGTCTGTTGTGGGGTGACGGGGACTGTGGCATGTTTATAGTTTTCTTTTTTATCAATTTTTGTTGTTATCATTATTATCGTTACTGTTGTTATTATCATTATAATCACTATTGTTGTTAGTATTATTATTGTTGTTATTATATTATTATCGTCATTCTTGTTATTATCATTATTATCGTCATTCTTGTTATTATCATTATTGTTATTATTATAATTATGATTGTTATTCTTGTTATCATTATTGTTATTATTATAATTATTATCGTTATTCTTGTTATTATCATTATTGTTGTTATCATCATTATTATCGCTATTGTTGACGATAATGATAATCATAATGATATAATTATTATTATTAGTGAGGATAATTAGGGATATATAGAGGGATGATTGTTGAGAACAATTTGATTGTCATTATTATGACCATTATTATCATTATAATCATCATCTTCATCCTCTTGATGCTAATAATAATGATAAAGATGACGGAGATAATGATTATGAAGATAATAATAGTCATCAGTATCACCATCATCACCATCATCACCATCATCATCATCAACATCACCATCATCACCATCCTCCATCAATCATCATCAATCATCAATCACCATCCTCATCGTTATTGCCATTACCGCCATTAATATCAATATCACAATTATGCAAAAATGATAAATACAAATTTGACTAAACTTCTGCCAACGTATCCGCTCAAATAAAACCTTTTATAAATGTTGAAGGTCAGGGGTCATAATGACAATATCCGCAAATTCTGTGATAGTCATTATCATATTAATAACTTGATATTGTGAAAATTACTTTTATATAATCAACTTTAATGACATAACTTTTTACCCTCTGCTTTGAATTGTTGTCGAAATATTGTGTCTGTATGTGTCTGTGGCATGTGTGTGTGTGTGTGTGTGTGTGTGTGTCTGTGTGTGTGTGTGTGTGTGTGTGTGGTGTGTGTGTGTGTGTGTGTGTATGTGTGTGTGTGTGTGTGTGTGGTGTGTGTGTGTGTGTGTGTGTGTGTGTGTGTGTGTGCGTGTGCCGTGTCTGTGTGTGTGTGTGTGTGTGTGTGTGTGTGTGTGTGTGTGTGTGTGTGTGTGTGCTGTGTGTAGTGTGTGTGTTTGCGTGCGTGCGTGCTTGCGTGTATGTGTATGTGTGTCTGCTATGCCAAACATTTAATTCACTCTCTTTATCTTTATCTAAACGATAGACGTCACTAAGGGTGAATTTCTGACAAAACACCTTTTTCTCCCATCCAAGGCTAAAAAATTTACCGTAATTACCCCTAAATATGAAAGGACAGGAACATGTCCCTTATTAAGGTCAGGAATTTATCTTACAAAATGACACTGAGTTCTTTGTTGTATCTATATTCATGTCTCATCAAAATGTCTTAACTTCTTATTAACTGAAATTATTTGAAGGCAAACTGTGATCTATCATTCATCAAATTATATTTTAGCTTTAATAGAATTTTATTTTTTCTGAAATTTACCCCAATTTCCACTAACACGTATCTTATACTTTCGTTCAGTGTCGATAGTTATTGTTCAGAAGCTCATGCCGTCCCTATACAAACCTCGCAACTAGTGGACGAAATAAAAAAGAAATGAACGAAAATACTCGAAAACGGAGATCCTTGAAAATGTAATATCAATTGCTTTCGTGTGTATAGCCCGAATGATATTAGAAATGGAACGAAGCCTGTACAATCGGATAAATGATAAAATGCGACCTTGAATAAAACATAGTAAAAAAATAATGCATAAAACTCCTACGGGATGGTTAAAGGTCACGGTAACTACCATGGAACAATTACGTGGCTGAACGTGGTATGGAAGCAGAGAAAAGGCCAGAGAAGATTGAGAACAACGGGATTAAGCCTCTCATTATCACCTTCGTCTTATCACTCTCTAGGGCTTGAGGTTGTACTTGTTATCCTTTACCTTTTTTTACGTTATTTCTCTTGAGGTTGTACTTGCTATCCTTTACCTTCTTTTACGTTATTTCTCTTGAGGTTGTACTTGCTATCCTTTATCTTTTTTACGTTATTTCTCTTGAGGTTGTGCTTGCTATCCTTTATCTTTTTTACGTTATTTCTCTTGAGGTTGTACTTCCTATCCTTTATCTTTTTTTACGTTATATCTCTTGAGTTTATACTTCCTATCTACTTTTTTTACGTTATTTTTCTTGAGGTTGTACTTCTTATCTTTTACCTTTTTTACGTTATTTCTCTTGAGGTTGTACTTCCTATCCATTATCTTTTTTACGTTATTTCTCTTGAGGTTGTACTTGCTATCCTTTGCCTTTTTTTTACGTTATTTCTCTTGAGGTTGTACTTGCTATCCTTTATCTTTTTTACGTTATTTCTCTTGAGGTTGTACTTCCTGTCCTTTATCTTGTTTTACGTTATTTCTCGTGAGGTTGTACTTCCTATCTACCTTTTTTTACGTTATTTCTCTTGAGGTTGTGCTTCCTATCCATTATCTTTTTTACGTTATTTCTCTTGAGGTTGTACTTGCTATCCATTATTTTTTTTACGTTATTTCTCTTGAGGTTTACTTGCTATCCTTTGCCTTTTTTTTACGTTATTTCTCTTGAGGTTGTACTTGCTATCCTTTATCTTTTTTTACGTTATTTCTCTTGAGGTTGTACTTCCTACTACCTTTTTTTTACGTTATTTCTCTTGAGGTTGTGCTTGCTATCCTTTGCCTTTTTTTACGCTATTTCTCTTGAGGTTGTACTTCCTGTCCTTTATCTTGTTTTACGTTATTTTCTCTTGAGGTTGTACTTCCTATCTACCTTTTTTTACGTTATTTCTCTTAAGGTTGTGCTTGCTATCCATTATCTTTTTTACGTTATTTCTCTTGAGGTTTGTACTTCCTGTCCTTTATTTTTTTTACGTTATTTCTCTTGAGGTTGTACTTCCCATCTTTTGCCTTTTTTTTAGGTTATTTCTCTTGAGGTTGTACTAGCTATCCTTTGCCTTTTTTACGTTATTTCTCTTGAGGTTGTACTTCTATCCTTTGCCTTTTTTACGTTATTTCTCTTGAGGTTGTACTTTCTATCTTTATCTTTTTTACGTTATTTCTCTTGAGGTTGTACTTGCTATCATTTGCCTTTTTTACGTTATTTCTCTTGAGGTTGTACTTTCTATCCTTTATCTTTTTTACGTTATTTCTCTTGAGGTTGTACTTGCTATCCTTTACCTTTTTTACGTTATTTCTCTTGAGGTTGTACTTGCTATCCTTTACCTTTTTTTTACGTTATTTCTCTTGAGGTTGTACTCCTATCCTTTATCTATTTTGCGTTATTTTCTCTTGAGGTTGTACTTGCTATCCTTTATCTTTTTTACGTTATTTCTCTTGAGGTTGTCTTTGCTTTATTTTTTTACGTTATTTCTTGAGGTTGTACTTGCTATCCTTTATCTTTTTACGTTATTTCTCTTGAGGTTGTACTTGCTATCCTTTATTTTTTTTACGTTATTTCTCTTGAGGTTGTACTTCTATCCTTTATCTCTTTTTTTACGTTTTTTCTCTTGAGGTTGTGCTTGCTATCCTTTATCTTTTTTACGCTATTTCTCTTGAGGTTGTACTTCTGTCCTTTATCTTTTTTTACGTTTATTTTCTCTTGAGGTTGTACTTGCTATCCTTTATCTTTTTTACGTTATTTCTCTTGAGGTTGTACTTTCTATCCTTTATCTTTTTTACGTTATTTCTCTTGAGGTTGTACTTGTTATCCTTAATCTTTTTTTACGTTATTTCTCTTGAGGTTGTACTTGCTATACTTTATCTTTTTTTACGTTATTTCTCTTGAGGTTGTGCTTGCTATCCTTTATCTTTTTACGTTGTTTCTCTTGAGGTTGTACTTCCTATCCTTTATCTTCTTTTACGTTATTTCTCTTGAGTTGTACTTCCTATCCATTATCTTTTTACGTTATTTCTCTTGAGGTTGTACTTGTTATCCTTTATTTTTTTACGCTATTTCTCTTGAGGTCGTACTTGCTATCCATTATCTTTTTTACGTTAATTTCTCTTGAGGTTGTACTTCCTATCCTTTATCTTCTTTTACGTTATTTCTCTTGAGGTTGTACTTCCTATCCATTATCTTTTTTACGTTATTTCTCTGAGGTTGTACTTGTTATCCTTTATCTTTTTACGTTATTTCTTAAGGTTGTACTTCCTATCCATTATCTTTTTACGTTATTTCTCTTGAGGTTGTGCTTGCTAACCCTTTATCTTTTTTACGTTATTTCTCTTGAGGTTGTACTTCCTATCCATTATCTTTTTTACGTTATTTCTCTTGAGGTTGTACTTCTTATCCTTTATCTTTTTTACGTTATTTCTCTTGAGGTTGTACTTCTATCCTTTAACCTTTTTTACGTTATTCTCTTGAGGTTGTACTTACTATCCTTTATCTTTTTTTACGTTATTTCTCTTGAGGTTGTACTTGCTATCCTTTATCTTTTTTACGTCATTCTCTTGAGGTTTGTACCCTATCCTTTATCTTTTTTACGTTATTTCTCTTGAGGTTGTACTTGCTATCTTTGCTTTTTTTTACGTTATTTCTCTTGAGGTTGTACTTCCTATCCTGTTTCTTTTTTACGTTGTTTCTCTTGAGGTTGTACTTGCTATCCTTTATATTTTTTACGTTGTTCTCGTGAGGTTGTACTTCCTATCCTTTATCTTTTTTACGTTATTTCTCTTGAGGTTGTACTTGCTATCCTTTATCTTTTTTACGTTATTTCTCTTGAGGTTTGTGCTTGCTATCTTTATTTTTACGTTTTCTTGAGGTTGTGCTTGTTATCTTTTTTACGTGAGGTTGTACTTGCTATCCTTTACCTTTTTTACGTTATTTCTCTTGAGGTTGTACTTGCTATCCTTTATTTTTTTTACGTTATTTTTCTGAGGTTGTCTTGCTATCCTTTATCTTTTTTTACGTTATTTCTCTTGAGGTTGTGCTTGCTATCCTTTATCTTTTTTACGTTATTCTCTTGAGGTTGCACTTCCTATCCTTTATCTTTTTACGTTATTTCTCTTTGAGGTTGTACTTGCTATCCTTTACCTTTTTTTTACGTTATTTTCTCTTGAGGTTGTTGCTATTTTTTTTTACGTTATTTCTCTTGAGGTTGTACTTCCTATCCTATTCTTTCTCTTGAGGTTGTGCTTGCTATTTTACTTGAGGTTGTGTTTTACGTTATTTCTCTGAGGTTGTGCTTCCTATCCTTTATCTTTTTTACGTTATTTCTCTTGAGGTTGTACTTCCTATCCTTTATCTTTTTTACGTTATTTCTCTTGAGGTTGTACTTCCTATCCTTTATCTTTTTTTGTTTCTCTTGAGGTTGTACTTGCTATCCTTTATCTTTTTTTAGATTGAGGTTGTACTTCCTATCCTTTGCCTTTTTTTTACGTTATTTCTCTTCCCGATGCAAATGGTCTGTTCATAGTGGTCTGCACCGATCCTGGTGTCTATCGTGTCGTTGCAAAATCTATTGGTGCAAAGTCTCATTAAGCGCAGAAACATTGCGAAAATAGTTTCAAGTCTTTCTTCTATTTATTAGATATTAAGATTTCTTCTGCTGTTTTTGTGTCATTTCTCAGAGCTTGACTTTAATACGCTTATTATATGAAATATAATACGCTTATTATATTATTATATATACATGTAGAAAATACAAGATCCTAGCCGTAGCACAGCAACACCATATACACTACTATAAACACAGATATTACACGACCCACGTAAACCACCCATTATTCAAAACATGTTGATAAGATAGGAGAAAATAAACTCCATTTCTAAATATCTTTCCACCTTTGCCAAGTCTCCGGTACTGACTTGGGAGACAGCGAGAAAGAATCAAGAAGACTCCGCCAACTGAAACACGGTTAGAAATATGTCGCAGCCAAAAGGAATATTATCATCATCGATCCACACTTCCCTACCTCTTTCCGGAATAAAATCGCGGCATTCACTGGCAGCGCGACAAGAACCCCGTCCTAAGGAATTGGTCGAGGACGCCTAATAGGCAGTAGATATTGGAATCTTCTTTGAAAAGGGGGAACCCACGCGGTAACAGTTTGCGAAGGAAAATGATTGGCGATAATACTTCACAATAGAATATTTCGACAACAATTCACTTCTCGGTATAAACGTTATGATATATTACATATTCTTTGAAGGAATTAAGACTTTTTTCTTCCTTTTTGAAAAGTCTTATTTACGAAGAAATGGGAGCACACGCTTTATCTTTAAAAGAACACGACGCCCCTTTTTCACAGGAAATCCACGACGGTTCCAATATTTCTCGCCATAAAGCTACCATCAACCATATTAGCTTCGACCTGGTTCCTGTCGCTCTACCTATGACAACGGCTGCACATTCAATATTGATATTCCAATATTTATCTTAGCTACTTGAAGGCTGTTTTTCCTATCTTTTTGTTATTTTTTATATATTTTTATTTTCTAAAGATCGTATCGGCACCACATATCTAGTTACGGAAATATCCTTGTTTTTTTTTGTAACAAACGAGTGATTTTTATAATACGTTATCATGTTTCCCAGTTTTCTTTGTCTTGTTATTCTCTATGGCTAGTTGCTAGTTGCTTCTACTAGCGTCCCTTGGTGAAGAGAAAGAGAGAGAGAGAGAGAGAGAGAGAGAGAGAGAGAGAGAGAGAGAGAGAGAGAGAGAGAGAGAGAGAGAGAGAGAGAGAGAGAGAGAGAGAGAGAGAGAGAGAGAGAGGGAGAGAGACAGAGACAGAGACAGAGAGAGGAGAGAGGAGAGAGAGAGAGAGAGAGAGAGAGAGAGAGAGAGAGAGAGAGAGAGAGAGAGAGAGAGAGAGAGAGAGAGAGAGAGAGAATTCCTCTGCCATTCCCAGTTCCTCAACATCAGTGACGGTTCAAAAGTTATGTTTCTTTTTGCGTGTACCAGATATCCTTTTTTTCTTTCTTTCTTTCTTTCTTTCTTTTGTTTTTTTTCATTCGTCTTCGTTTGATGTCTTTCCATTGTGTTGTTTAAATAAAATGTTTATTCAAAATTTCTTGCTGTCACTGACAA
>NW_020872545.1:421749-430671 GCF_003789085.1 Penaeus vannamei
TCTTCCTTTACTTTTCCCTTATTCCTTTTTAACTCCCTATCCCTTCTATTTTGTCCCTTTTCCTTCTTCCCGTCTCTCTCTTCCCATCTTTCCCCCTTCCCTTGTCCTACTCCTTCTCTGCATTTCCTTTTTCTTTATTCCATTTCCCGTCCATTTCCTCCCCCCTCTCTCTCTCATCCTCTCGTCTCGTCTCTCTCTTCTCTCTCTCTTCTCTCTCTCCCTCTCTCCTCTCCATCTCCCTCTCCTCTCTCTCTCTCTCTCTTCTCTCCTCTCTCTCTCTTCTCTCACCCACTCTCTCCCCTCTTCTCTCCCCCCGCTTCTCCCCCCCTCCCTCTCTCTTTCCTCTACCCCTCATATTCCTCCCTTCCCACCTACCCTACTCCTCCTCCCATTCTTCCCCACCAGCCATCCTCCACTTCCTCTCTTTCCTTCGCCTCCTCCGCGCCCGGATCTCCCCTCCGCTCTCTCTCTCTCCCCCCACTTCCCCCCCTATCCCCCCTCCCCTCGTTCTCTCGCCCGCCTTCTCCTCCCACGGGGCTCGTCTCCACACCTCCCCACAGTAAACGATCCCTCCCGCCCTCCTTCGCCTTCCTCCTCTCGCTCCCCCCTCATTTCCGCGGCTCCCGACCTTCCGCCCACCGCTTCCCCCTGCTGCTTCACTCCGCGTCTCTTCCCTCTCTCTCTCTCCCATCATCCCGTTCTCTCGCTTCCTCTCTCCTCTCTCCTCTCATTCATCTCTCCCCTCATCTCCCGCCATCCCCTCTTTCGCCTTCTCTCTCCCCACCTCCTCCGTCTCTCTCCTCTCCTCTCGTCTCTCTCTCCCTTCCGTTTCCTTTCGACTCTCTCTCGCTTCCCTCGCTCCTCACCTCCTCTCCTCTCCCTTTTTCTCTTCTCTCTCTCCCAGTTAACCTTATTCATTCCCTTCTCTTCTTCCCTTCCTTCTCTTCCTTTTTCGTTGTTGTCTCTCCTCTTCTCTTCCATTCCCTTCTCCTTCCCCGTTCTCTTCTTATCTCCTACCGCTCTCTCTTTTTTCATTTCTCTTCTTTCCTCTCCCCTTCTTCATCATTCTCCCTTCTCTCCCAGTCCTGCACCATATCTCTTTTCCTTTCCTTTCTCTCCTTTCCCTCTTTCCTCGCTTCTTTTTCCCTACTTCGATCTTCTCCCTCCTTCCCTCTCTCTCCCCCTCTCCCCCATTAACATACCAAATCCCCTTTTCTTTCCCTTTCCTCCTTCCTCCATTCTTTAACTCCTCCTTCCTTCCTTCTCTCTTCTTCCATTCCTCCATTTTCTTCTCCATCTCTTGCTCTTCTCCCCCCTCCCTTTTCCGCTCCTTCTCCTCCTTTCCCTCTTACCCGCAGCATCCCCATTTTTCTCCCCCCCCCCTTCTCCGGCTCTCTCTCCTCCCCATCTCTTTTCCGCCCTCCCTCCATGCCCCTTTCCATTCTTCTCCCCTTCTTTCCCTCATACCGCAGCATCCCTCTTTTCTCTCCCCCCTTCTTCCGCCTCCCTCCCTCCCTCATCTCTTCTCCTCCTCCCCATCTCTCTCTCTTTCCCTCCTCTTTCTCTCCTCTCCCCCTCTCGCCTCCCTCTCCCCCTTCTCCCCTCCTCCCTCTCCTCCCTTCTCACCGCTTCTCCCCTCTCCCCCCATCTCTTCTCTCTCTCCCCCACCTCCTTCTCCCTCTCGCCCTCTCCCCCCTTCTCCCTCCTTCTCCCCTCTCTCCCTCAGTCCCTCGCCGCAACCCTCTGCACCCTCTTTTCCACGCCATTATGCATCCTGAGTGCTTTAACACGTGTAAAAAGTCATTGAGACATGAGATTTAGGCGCTGGGAGGCTATGACTTATGGTTAATGGCTGAAAACGGATATATAAACAGGATATATTTAGTTGTGAGAGAGCTGGAGACAAGTTGACAAGTTTATATTCGAAGAAACTGAGTAGATATATAAAGTTTGAGAAGCAGAGAAATAGATAATGCTTAAGAGATTGATAGGTAGACGGCATGATAGACAGAGAAGGAGAGGGACAGATAGACAGACATACAAACCGATGAAGACAAACGAAGATACAGACATACAGAGTCAGACATACAGACAGTCAGACACACATTAATAGACAGACATAGGGACAAGAAACGTAGTTGTTACAGGAGGAGAAAAAAGACTGACAAGTAGATAAAAAAAACCAGACAGACAAAAAAAAAAAAAAAAGTTTAAAAGACAGATTGACGGGAAAAATAGACACAGAAAAATGGAAGAACAAAAACTAAACATTATTGATAAACAGACTAAAAAGGACAAACCGACAGAGAAACAGAAAACAGAAATTTAAAATAAACATACATAGGAAAAACAGACAAGCGGACAGACAGCTATAAACAACAGATAGACAGACAGACAAGAAGATGAACACGGAGACACACATACATACAGACAAACACTCGAAAGACAGAAAGGAAGAAGGTAAGAAAGACAAGAAACCGAAAATAAGAAAAATGAAGATAACCAGCGCAAACGGAGAACAAACAAAGACAGACAAGAGAGACAGACAGACGGAGAGGCAGACATTGCGCAAGACAAACAGACACAGAGGTCGACAATGAAAGAGGGAGGGCGTCATTACGTTATATCCCCCCCGTGTATATTGCGGGGTTGAATTAAGGGATAAACTCTCGTGTTATTGGTTCGGTTTCTGCGAATCCTCCCCCCCCCCCCAGTCCCCCCACTGCCTCCCCCTGTGTGATTGTTGGTTTGTTCGCTCTCTCTCTCTCTCTCTTTCTGTCTGTCTCTCTATGTCTGGCTGTTTCTCTCTCTCTTTCTCTCTGTATGTCTCTTTTCTGTCTGTCTATCACTGTCTGCCTGTCTCTCTCTTTCTCTCACTCTCTCTTTCAGTCTGTCTCTCTGTTTCTCTCACTCTCTCTTTCTGTCTGTCTCTCTGTTTCTCTCACTCTCTCTCTCTTCTTCCCTCCTACCCCACTATCTCTCTCTCTCTCTCTCTCTATCTGTCTCTCCTTCTCTCCTCCCTCTCTTCTCTCCTCTCTCTCTCTCTTTCTCTCTGTCTCGCTGTTTCTCTCACTCTCTCTTTGTCTGTCTGTCTCTCTGTTTCTCTCATTCTCTCTCTTTCCCTCCCTCCTACCCCCCTCTTCTCTCTCTCTCTCTCTATCTGTCCCTCTCCCTCCCTCTCTTTCTCTCCTCCCTCTCCACCTCATCCCGCCCTCTCTCTTTCTCTCTGTCTCGCTGTTTCTCTCACTCTCTCTTTGTGTCTGTCTGTCTGTTTCTCTATTTCTCTCTCTCTTTCCTCTCTTCTTCTATCTGTCCCTCCTCCTCCCTCCTCTCTCCTTTCTCTCCTCCTCTCCACCTCATCCGCCTCTCCTCTTCTCTCTATCTGTCCCTCCTCCTCCCTCCCTCTTTCTCTCCACCTCATCCCGCTCCTCTCTCTCTTTCTCTATCTGTCCCTCCTCATCTCTTTTCTCTCTCCCTCTTCCACCTCCATCCCGCCCTCTCTCTTTCTCTTCTGTCCCTCCTCCCGCCCTCCCTCTCTCTTTCCCCTCCTCCCTCTCCTCCTCTCTCTTTCTCTTTCTCTCCCTCCCTCTCTCTTTCCTCTCTCCCTCTCCACCTCATCCCGCCCTCTTCTCTTTTTTCTCTCTCCTCCCTCACACAAACAGAGACACGCACACTCAAGAGATGCTGCCTCTTGAACCCAAAAAGTTCTAGAACCTTCCCGCCGTACTTGTATGACGTCATCAATGGAGAAATATATATAATATATATATATATATATAAAAATGCACTGAGTACGATGACGTTTCAGTTACTTTAATGCTTTGTTTTTTATTTACGGTGAAAAGAGGTCGATTCAAAGTTGTTTTGTGACAAACATGAGGTTGTCTTATTCTAAACAATATATTTACTTTTTTTTAGAGTTATTTAAGGAACATCTTCTTTAGATTCCAGAAAACAAACAAACATGAATGATATCCGGCACATTTCCAAATTATAGAATGACGTCTTTAATACTTTCAAGATAAAAATAAGTTTTCCAAATAGTTTTAATAAGTTATTCCATACGTCCTTCAAAGCCATTTTTTTCGAAAAGGTGTTCGTTCTCAAGACGATTCCAAGACGCCATCGGGATGTTACCAAGACACGTATTTTTTTTGAAAATGTTAAAAAAAACGAAGAGAGAGGGAAAAGAGAGGGAGAGGGAGGGAGGGAGGGAGGGAGGGGAGAGAGAGAGAGGAAGAGTGGAAGAGAGAGAGAGAGAGAGAGAGAGAGAGAGAGAGAGAGAGAGAGAGAGAGAGAGAGAGAGAGAGAGAGAGGGAGAGAGAGAGAGAGGAGAGAGAGAGAGAGAGGAGAGGGAAGAGAGAGAGAGGAGAGAGAGAGAGAGGAGAGAGAGAGAGAGAGAGAGTGAGAGAGAGGGAGAGAGAGAGAGGGAGAGAGAGAGAGAAGGGAGAGAGAGAGAGGGAGAGAGAGAGAGGAGAGGAGAGAGGGAGAGAAAGAAAGAGAACAGAAAAGAGAAGAGAAGGAAATAAAGAGAAAAGATGAGAAAGAAAAAGAAAAGAAAATAGAAGGGAAGAGAAGAGAAGAGAGAGAGAGAGAGAAGAGAAGAAAAGAGAAGCGATGAGAAGAGAAGACAGAGACAGAGAGAGAATAGCTGTTACCGCTCTCCATTCCGTTGCTACTAGATCACCTCAATCCAACCACAACCAATTAATGACAGAAGACGTGTTCCATCACATCATCACAACCGAGGACCTTTATCGGCACAGGACAAGCCAGTTTCCTCGCAGTCTTCGATCTCACTAACCATGTAAACTTGGCCTGGACTGGACAATCGGCCGGTTTGTTAAAAGTGTGCCAGGGACGACCCAGTGAATATCCGTATAAACATCTATATACACAGAAATAAATCCATATCTATCTATCAAATAAATAAACATTTATTTTTCCATCTGCACGATAGATTATGCACGGCTAGACTGATAGAAATGCATCTATTTCTGTGTATGTGCAAGTCTGTGTAATGAAGGTCTGTTAGGTCGGGCCTGGCACAATTTTAACAAACCGGCCGATTGTCCAGGCTCCTCCTTAGATTCTGTGCTTTCGGACTTTCCTGACGATACGGTGGCCTGTTCCCCTTCGGCCTACGTGGACACTCCTGGTCGTGTGGCTGAGTTGACGGAAATAAGATAAAAAACAATAAACAAAAAAGGAAAAAAAAAAAAAAAAAAAAATACAAAAAGGAAAAAGCAAAAAAAAAAAAGGAAAAAAAAAAGAAGACACGAACACGTCACGAGGACCTTCTCGGAGTGGGAGAAAGCAAAGTGGGGGGAAACCAAAATAAACTTTACTAGAAATAAAATGGGTTGAAGTCTTACAGGGAAGCACAAAGCTCCAGATGGAAAAGCTGACCGACATGCTGCTTGAAGGACAGAGGGAGTTCGTTCCACGTGAGAAGTACGTGTCCAGGACTTCAGACCAGCCATGGTTTAGACCTCGGTGAAGTGCCGCTTCTGGCGTATCCTGCATGGCTTCGATATAAACAGAACCCAATGTAGAAAAAAAGCCCTACACTAGCAAGCTACAGATCACATGCCACACTGGGTTGTTCAGCAGAGGGAACGGAGCCTAAAAGACAAACTCAGAAAAGGTCAAATGGGAAGGAAACAGAGGTGGAACATTGTTAAGGAAAACCAAAGAGAATCAAGACATGATAATTATCATAATGATAAGAATAATGTTAATAATAATATTCTTCTAATAATTATGATAATCCTCATTAATATTGTTATTATCAATCACATCTCAGGGAGGTCGGTGTGGATAAGGCTCCGAAACCCAAGAGAAGGTTCAAGTCTTCGCTAGTTGCTTCTCCAGCAAAGCCTCCATCTCAAATCCTGAATCGACACCACCTTCCCTGCCACCTTTAGCATCAGAGAAGCCGACCACGCTGTCGATCTCTCACTCTGAAGCATTAAGGCTCCTAAAAAAAAGTAGATGAGTCCAAAGCAACGGATCCAGACTTGATAAATTCTCGCTTGATCCGCAGCTGTGCGAAAGAATTGGCATGCTTATCAGTATTTCAGAGAACGGAAATGGTCTAATGCATGGAGGAAAAGCAATGTCATTCCCGTGTACAAGAAAGGAAGTCAGAAATTAAAAAAACTATCGTTCAGTTGCATTGCTTTCAGCTATACGCAAACATAAAAGTGTCATAAGGTCTTGAACGAGTCATTGCAGAGAATATAAAAGAACTAAATAGAAAGCACCTTTCATGTCCTAGACAATTTGGCTTTCGTAAAAATCGTTCCACTGCAGACCTCCGCCTACTCATGTCTTCTTCCTGGAACGAAGGCTTTGATAAGGGACGTCGCACCTTAGCCGTGGCACTTGACATTGAGGGTGCCTTTGATCGGGTGTGGCATAAGGCCCTGTTGGTGAAACTCCGCTCCCTCGGCGTGGAAGAGCAGCTGATGGCACTCCTTCAAGAGTACCTCCTCGACGGATATTTAAGTGTCATCCTGAATGGTTGAGACATCATGGCGAGTATGCCGCAAGGTAGCGTCCTAGGACCTCTCTTCTGGGACGTCTACTTCAACGACCTCCATCTTATCCCACAGACGATGGATTTTGCAGATATCATCACCCTTTCAGACAGTTATGATCGGGAGGACGAAGCAACAGCTGTGTCCAGGAGGAATGGGGACGCCTGGACGACACTGTGGCCGGGGGCGGAAGGTGGTAGGCGACAGTCGCACCTCACAAGATTGATGCTTGTTAGTCGGGTACACCTGTCCCCCTCACCTTCGCTTCTCGTCAGATGAGAAATAAAGGTGAGGTGGAAATACCAGCTGTAACGTACGATAACGAAAGGGCATTCGAACGATACATTGAAAATATAGCAAGAAAGGCTTCTGGAAAACTAGTATCCCTGCGAAGAATATCTTGGCGGTTGAATGTTCGTGGCAGAGATACTGTACGGGGCCCAAATACACTCTATGCTGGAATACGCACCCCCAAGTATTGAAAGAATAAGAGAGAGAGAGAGAGAGAGAGAGAGAGAGAGAGAGAGAAAGAAAGAAAGAAAGAAAGAAAGAAAGAAAGAAAGAAAGAAAGAAAGAGAGAAAGAAAGAGAGAGAGAGAGAGAGAGAGAGAGAGAGAGAGAGAGAGAGAGGGAGGGAGGGAGGGAGGGAGAGAGAGAGAGAGAGAGAGAGAGAGAGAGAGAGAGAGAGAGAGAGAGAGAGAGAGAGAGAGAGAGAGAGAGAGAGAGAGAGAGAGAGAGAGAGAGCAAAAAGAAAATTGAAGATTTTGAAGATGAAACCATGAATCGGGAGGTATGACGAAGGCAAGCAAAAGGCAAAGCGATTAACATGGAAGCTGGAAGGGGAAAGGGAAAGGGAAGGGAAAAGAGAAAGAGGAAAATGGTGGAGGGGAAGGGGATGAGAAAGAGGGAAGGGGTAAGGGAGAGGAGAAAGGGAAGGGGTAAAGAAAAGGAGAAAGGGGAGGAGAGGAAGAGGGAAGGGGTAAGGAAAAGAGGAATCGAAGGGGAAAGGAAGGGGGAAGAGGGAATTGGAAGGGGAAAGGGGAGCGGGAAAGAGAATAGGAAGGGGAGAGAAAGGAGAAGGGAAGGAGAAGAAAAGGGGAAGATAAAAGGGAAGAGAAAGGGAATAGAAAGGAGAGGGAAGGAAAAGGAAAGAGGGAAGGGGAAAGGGTAAGGGAGAGAGAGAGAGGAGAAAAGGGAAGAGAAAGAGAAAGGGAAAAGACAAAAGAAAGCATGAAGGAGAGAGGGGTAGGGCCAGAGAGTAGAGAGTTAGAGGAAAGGAAAGGAAAACACTTGAAGGGAAAGGGGAAGAAGAAGAAGAGAGAACTGAGGTCGAAAGGGAAGGGGAAAGATTGGGGGGAAAAGGGCCAAGAGTTAAGGGAAGGCTTAACTAAAGGGAGAACGGAGAAAGCGGAGAGGAGAGACAAGAGAAAAGGGAAGGGAGGAGGGAGTGATAAAAGGGGAAGGAGAAAAGACAACAGAAAAGGGGAACATGGAAGGGAGGAGGGAGTGATAAAAGGGGAAGGAGAGAAGACAAGAGAAAAGGGGAACAGGGAAGGGAGGAGAGGAGGGGAAGGAGAGAACAGAAAGGGGAACAGGGAAGCGAGGAGGGAGTGATAAAAGGGGATGGAGAGAGAAAAATGAAAATGAGAAGCGAAAGAGAAAAAGGAAAAAGGGATGTTAGAGGGAAATGAGAAGGATAAGGGAGAGGATATAACCAGAAAAAAAGGGAAAAAGGGGAAAAAGGGTTGAGCATTACAATATTTTTTTTTTCCAAAAAAGAAGAATAAAAGTTAAACAGATAAAAGATAAATCAATAAAAGGTTAAACAGATAAAAGATAAGTCAATAAAAGGTTAAACAGGTAAAAGATAAGTCAATAAAAGGTTAAACAGATAAAAGATAAGTCAAATCAATATATATATAGAGAGAGATAGGCTAATTGAATTATAAATTCAAATCTAAGGTATTATTTTTTCGGAACTTTAAAATCAGCCTCATTTTATCATAGGTGAAAAAAACATATATATTTTTTTTGCTTTTAATTACCGGTTCCTAAACGTTAATAATATATCTATGAATGGAAAATTAATATATTTGGACCTTTCTGTGATATTGTCATTTTTTATATATATTATGGGAAATTCAGTTTTCTCTCCCTCTCTCTCTCCTCTCCTTTCTCCTCACCCTCTTTCTTCCTCTCTCTCCCTTTTTTTTTCTCTCTCTCCTCCCTCTCCCTCTTTCTCCTCCTCTCCCTCTTTCTCACTTTCTCTCTCCCTCCCTCTCCCTCTTTCTCTCTCTCTCTCTCCCTTACTTTTCTCTCTTTCTCTCTCTCTCTCTCTCTTCCTCCTCTCTCTCCTTCTCCCTCCCTCCTTTCCCTCTCTC
>NW_020872545.1:450845-453849 GCF_003789085.1 Penaeus vannamei
TAAGGGTAATAATAATAATGATAATGAATAAATAAATGACATAATAACATAAGATATAATAATAATGATGAATAATAATCAGATAATAATAATAATCAGTAATATCAAAAATAATAATAATAATGATAATAATGATAATAATGTATAATGCAACGATAAATAGTAACAATAGTGATAATATAATAGCATAATGATAATATTAGAATAACAAACTAAAGCATTCAGCAGAGCGCAATATACCTGCTCTCATTCGCCAAGGCATGTTGGTAAGGTTCCCACTGAGGTAAAGATTTATTCGGCACTTGAAATTAAACCGGCAGTAAGAAATATAATTCACACCTTTATTTTCTCAAGAACACTGGTGACGGCCGTGTTTCCCTATCTGGTAATATTATAATAATAATAAAATAATAATAATATAATAATAATAATAAATAATAAATAGAGGATTTTTTTTAAAAAGATTCCTAGATCGCACTATCAAAAATAATTGTATCAATTTGGGTTTAAACACATCTCTCGTAAAATAAATAAAAAAAATAAAAAAAATAGATAATTAAAATGATAATAATAATAATAAAAATAAAAACGAAGCTAAACTAAACGAACTCAACGCTACCAAAACATAAACCTTTCTTGGGCGGCAATAAGTGATAACAGTAATGATAACGATAATAAAGATAACGACAATAACAATGATATTAAGAACGAAGACGCAGAACAAACGTACTCTTGTCATTTTCCCGCCGCTGCTGAAATCGCCGTTCGCGTACAGACAACCGGATTCGCCCGGATGGAAAGTGATTAATTGCGAGACTTCCTTCCCCCCCGTTCGTGTAAGCGGATTCATTTTCTAATCCGCGTCTTAATCCGGCTGAGAAGAGCGCTTAGACAAGGGATCGATTGTTGGAATTCGTCTAAAACGGATACAGAGAATGACAGCGTTGGGTAGATAGTCTATTTTTTAGGAAGAGGAGAGGAAGGGAGAAAATAAGGAGGAAGAGAGAGGGGTGAATAAAGAGAGGAGAGGAAGGAGGAAGGAGGGAGAGGAAGGGTGAAAATAAGAGGAAGAGAGAGGGGGGAATAGAGAGAGGAGAGGAAAGACGGAATAAAGGAAAGTAAAAGAATGACAACGTTGGTAGATAGTCTATTTTTTAAGGAAGGAGGGAGAGGAAAGGTGAAAATAAGGAGGAAGAGAGAGGGGGGAATAGAGAGAGGAGAGGAAAGAGGGAATAAAGGAGGTAAAAGATGAAGGTTGGTAGATAGTCTATTTTTTAAGGAAGGAGGGAGAGGAAGGGTGAAAATAAGACGAAGAGAGAGGGGTGAATAGAGAGAGGAGAGGAAAGAGGGAATAAAGGAAGGTAAAAGAATGACAGCGTTGGTAGTAGTCTAATTTTTTTAAGGAAGGAGGGAGAGGAAGGGAGAAAATAAGGAGGAAGAGAGAGGGGGGAATAGAGAGAGGAAAGGAAAGAGGGAATAAAGGAAGGTAAAAGAATGACAGAGTTGGTAGATAGTCTATTTTTAAAGGAAGGAGGGAGAGGAAGGGTGAAAATAAGGAGGAAGAGATGGAAAGGAAAGACGGAATAAAGGAAAGTAAAAAGAATGACAACGTTTGTAGATAGTCTATTTTTTTAAGAAAGGAAGGAGGGAGAGGAAGGGAGAAAATAAGGAGGAAGAGAGAGGGGGGGAATAGAGAGAGGAGAGGAAAGAACGGAAATAAGAAGGTAAAAGAATGGAAATGAAGCGTTTGGTAGTGTCTTTTTTGGGGGTAGAAAGGAGAAGGAAGGGTGGAAAATAAGAAGATGAAGAGAGAGGGGGGAATAGAGAGAGGAAAGGAAGAGGGAATAAAGGAAGGTCAAAGAATGACAACGTTGGGGTAGTTAGATAGGCTATTTTTTTAAGGGAGGAAGGAGAGGAAGGAGAAAATAAGACGAGAGAGAGGAGTAAAAAGAGAGGAGAGGAAAGAGGGAAGGAATTTAGGTAAAAGGGGAGGGGAGGGGAATAAGGGGAAAATAAGACAAAGAGAGAAGGGTGAATTAAAAGAGGAAGAGGAAATAGGGGAATAAGGAAGGTAAAAAGAATGACAACGTAAGTGAGATTATTACTTTTTTGGAGGGAAAAGGGGGGAGGGGGAATAGGGTGAAAATAAGGATAAAGAGAAAGGGGTGAATCGAAAGAGGAGAGAGGAAAGAGGGAATAAATGGTAAATATTCTATTTCTTTGGGGGTAAGCGGGAAGGGTATAGGAAGTGAAATATAAGAAGAGAAGAAAGAAAGAGAGAGAGAGAAGAGAAGAAGAAAGAGAGAGAGAGAGAGAGAGAGAGAGAAGAGAGGTTAGGAGGAGAAGAGAAGAGAGAGAGAATGAGAGAAGGAAGAGAGAGAGAGAGAGAGAGAGAGAAGAGAGATGAGAGAGGAGAGAAGAGAAGAGTAAAGAGAAAGAGAGAAGAGAGAGAGAGAGAGAGAGAGAGAGAGAGAAGAATCATGCAAACAAAATAATATATATCCAAAAATGAATTCAAAAGAAAAGTGGCGAGACAAAATAAAAGGAAATGAAAACAAAAAAAAAAAGAAAACAAAAAAAAAAAAAAAAAAAAAAAAACACAGATCAAAACAGCATGAAACATACAAACAGGTAAAAGAAAAACCAAAAAAAAAAAAAAAAAAAAAAAAGAAGAAAAAATATATATAATAAATACAACAAAAGACAAACCTTGCATTTATTTAAATTCGATTTTTCACCTTAACCATTAAAATTCCCCTTCGCAGACTTCTTTCGTTGTTATCGCATTGACGTATCACACAAAAAAAAAAAAAAAAAAAAAAAAAAAAAAAAAAAAAATAAAAAAAAAAAAAAAAAAAATTCAACAAAATTCCCCCTTTCTCTCTCATCTTTTTTTTTTTTTGGAGGGGGGGAGAGACTCGAAAATTCCCCCTTTTTCTATTTTTTTTTTGTGTGGGGGGGAGGGGGGGGGGAGGAGAGACGGCGCCGACGAGCCTCTCCCGCC
>NW_020872545.1:461636-472313 GCF_003789085.1 Penaeus vannamei
TTATTATTATCATTATTATTGTATATTACTATTATCATTATTNTGATCACAAATAAAATAACTAACATCTCAAACCATCACAAGTAGTCAGTCATCATCAAAACGATACCTAACACAAATGCAATTTCACTCATACGTCACAATTCAAACGTCCGACACTTCATCACCACCTCGGCAAATCCACACATTTATCCTAACAACTCTAAATCTTCTACAAACAACAGAAAGAAGAACTCATTTTCTCTCTCTCTCAGAAGTCATCTCAGCATTTTACTCGCAATATACCGTCGAAGAAGAAGAAGAATTCGATCTTACGCAATCTTGTTTCAATATGATATAAAGAATAAAAATGAAACTAGATAATGAAAAAATAATAAGTATAAATAAATATAATTAAAAAAAAGCAAGAAAAGAAGAAGAAAAAAAAAGACGTAAAGAAAATACATAAAAAAAACAGAAAGAAGAAGAAAAAGAAGAAGAAGAAAAAACAACAATAAATCTCTTGTAATATGCATTAATAAAGTCCCCTTACCCCTCCCCCCACCACTCACCATAGGGATCCCGCTCTGTGGCTTATCACTGTTTTGCTTCCGAGAAACAATCTACTGTGTAAAAAAGGTCATTCGTGCTGCTCGGTAAATTCGACCTTCTTGACATCTATGTCTTTTTTATTGTTATTTATATCAAGATATATACTTTATTCTGTCTGTCTGTCTGTCTGTCTGTCTCTTTCTCCTCGATCTCCTTCTCCCCCGCTTTCTTCCTTCTACCTTTCCCCTCCCTCACATCCCTCCGCCCCTCACTCTCATCTTTTTCTCTCTCTCCTCGCCTTCTCTCTCCTTCCTCACTCCTCCCTTAGCCTCTCCAGTGCTCCCTCCCTCTCTCACTCTCCATCTCCCCCCGACCCGCTCTGGCCCTTCCGCTTCCCTCCCTCTTCTTCTCTCTCTCTCGCTCCTTCCCCCCTCTCTCTCTCTCCCTCCCCTCCCTCCACTCCACCCCCCTCTCTCTCGGCCTCCTCTGCCCTCTCTTCCTCCCTCCCTCCTCCCTCGCATCCATCCTCCTTCTTTCCCCTTCTTCTCTCTCCTCCCCTCTCTCTTCCTCCCTCCTCCCTGCTCCCTCTCCCTCTCTCCGTCCTATCTCCCTCCCTTCCTGGCCTTCTCTCTCCCTCCCTCCTCGCCTCTGCCCTCCCCCTCTCCTCTCCCTCTCCTCCTCCCTGCTCCTCCATCTCCCCCCCCTGCTCGTTCTCGAGCTCCGAGAGGGGCCTCCCCCCTCTCCCCATCCTCACCTCCACCCCCCTCTCGTCTGTGGTCCTCTCTCCTCCTCCCTTACCCCTCCCTCTCGTCTTTCCTCAACTCTCTTCTCTTCTTCCTCTCGCTACCTCTTCTCCTCTCACGCCCGTCCTTCCC
Source organism: Penaeus vannamei (assembly GCF_003789085.1). NCBI lineage: Eukaryota > Metazoa > Arthropoda > Malacostraca > Decapoda > Penaeidae > Penaeus > Penaeus vannamei. The sequence continues at coordinate 463,043 of NW_020872545.1, forward strand.
TTTTCTAGCTTCGACTCCCTCAAGCCGGACTTGCGTGGGTGTCTCCACCTCCTCGTGCTCGCACGTCGGTGTTATCGCGGTGGTCACGGAGGGTTTTGGCCGCCCGGGCGGTGGGCCGTTTTTCCCTTGTGGCGAGTCTCTTCTGGTCGTCGTCTGTGTGTCCTCCCTATCTCTCCCTCCTGGCTCCAGCTCTCTCTCTCTCGATCTCGCTCTCTCTTTTCCTGCTTCCCGTCTCGCCTCTTCTCGTTCGGTCCTGCGTCTTGGTCCGTCCCGTGCCGGAGTTCTTCGTCCGCCGTTCGTCTTGTGTTGGTGCTGTCTCGTCATACCCCCCTCTCTTCTCTATCCCTTCCCTTCGTCTCCATGCCGTTCTGTCCCTGCTGCTCTCCGTTGCTGCGGTCCTTCCCTCTTTCTTTCCTCCTCTTCCCTCCTCCCGGTTGGGCCCTGTGTGTCTCTGTCGTTCGGTGCCGCTCCTCGCATCCCCTCGTCCCCTCTCTCCTTCCCTCGTCTGCTCCTCCTCACTCTTGCTCGTCTGCGTCCCTCTCCCTCTCTCCTTCTCTCTCCTCCCTGGTCCCTTCCCTTCCCGCCCATCCTCCATCCTCCCTCCCTCCTCTCTCCTCTCCTCTTCCTTCTCTCCCTTCTCTTCTCTCTTCTCTCTCTCTCTCTCCTCAACCCATCTGGACACAACAGCATTGCCTTAAAAAAACATTTTGCATTTGTAAGCATCCTCGACTACCAGAATTCTTCACTCTGAATAAACATTTTTTAAAAATTAAGTTGTGAAAGAAAATGGAGACGGTACAAAAAAAAGTACAAGAAAGTTGGTCGTCTTGTTTTTAAAGTAAGAAAGAAAAAAGTTTGTGGTTGTATTTTTTTCTCTTTTTTTGTATTTTTTCGGTGAGGGAACGTGTTTTTTTTTATTTTTTTATTTATTTATTTTTTTTTATTTAGGGTTCTTATGTCCTATATATATAACTAAAATGTTTCAATAAATGTATATTATTCTTCGAAATAGATTTGTACATGAACATCACCTTTGTATGTGTCTGTGTGTAAATATGTATTTGTGTACATAAATCTGTATGTACGTGTGTGTTTGCATACGATTATTTATATACACACACACGTATCTGTAGGTATACATTGATTTGTGTATGCGTGTCTACATGTATATTTGTGTATATGCTGCTGTGTGTGTATGTGATTGTACGACTTTTTTTTGTTTTTATTTATTTATTTTTTTTTTTGCATATTCTCACATTCTTAAATACATGATATGTAAGTATGATCACGTATCCACTTATCCACATTCGCAAGTACACATTTGTCTGTGTTTGCAAAATTATGTATCCACATATATCCACATATATCCACATGTAAGTACACACTTGCTCGTGTAAGTATGATAATGTATCTCCAACCGTACATCCGTCAGTACACAATCACTCATTTATGTACGTCTATATATGGAATTGTGTACACGCATCTATGTGTGCGTATGTGTCTCCATAAATTTGTATATACGCACACTCGCTCATGTACGTGTATCCGCACTATTGTGTATTCCAGATTATTCGTCTTATGTGTAAGTACATATCCACAATCATAATACTGTAAGTATTTTCTCGCTCTTTAATGGATGTCTACATAGCCACACATATCCGTACACATTGTTATGCCACATATACTTACATAAGTACACACACGCTCTTAGATAATCACATTTGATTAATCTTTACGCATCCACATATGTTACGATTATGTATCCACACTTATCCGTACACAAAAGGAACCCAACCTACCACATATCCACATGATCATACATACACATGTACACATTGGTTCTTACATGATAACATTTAATTGATTTCTACGCCTCTTACGCTTCCACACACATCACGGTTACGTATCCACACACATCCACACACAAAAGGACGACCTACCACGTATCCACACGATCATACATACACATGTACGCATTCCCTCTCACACATACACATGTACGCCTTCGCTTTTACATGATCCAGTGTAATCAATCATGACATATCCACATTACGTATTATATATCCACACACATCCACACACATAAGGACGACCCACCACGTATCCACACGATCATACATACACATGAACACATTCACTATTACATGATCAAGTGTAATTAATCATGACATATCCACATTACGTATTATATATCCACACACATCCACACACAAATCATACATACACATTTACGCATTCACTCTCACACGTACACATGAACGCATTCGCTCTTAAATGAATACATGTAATCAATTATGACATATCCACATGCATCACAATTACGTATCCACACACATCCACACACAAAAGGCCGACCCACCACGTATCCACACGATCATACATACACATGTACACATTCACTCTCACACATACACATTCTCTCTTACATGATCAAGTGTAATTAATCATACCATATCCACATACATCACGATTACGTATCCACACACAAAAGGAGATCGACCTACCACGTATCCACACGATCATACATACACATGTACGCCTTCGCTTTTACATGATCCAGTGTAATTAATCATGACATATCCACATCACGTATTACATATCCACACAAGTCCTACCACGTATCCACCGATCATACATACACATGCATTCACTCTCACACATACACATTCTCTCTTACATGATCAAGTGTAATTAATCATGACATATCCACATCACGTATTACATATCCACACACATCCACACACAAATCATACATACACATTTACGCATTCACTCTCACACGTACACATGAACGCATTCGCTCTTAAATGAATACATGTAGTCAATTATGACATATCCACATATATCATGATTACGTATCCACACACAAAAGGACGACCCCCACGTATCCACACGATCATACATACACATGTACACATTCACTCTCACACATACACATTCTCTCTTACATGATCAAGTGTAATTAATCATGACATATCCACATCACGTATTACATATCCACACACATCCACACACAAAAGGACGACCTACCACGTATCCACACGATCATACATACACATGTACGTATTCGCTCTTACATGATCCAGTGTAATTAATCATACCATATCCACATACATCACGATTACGTATCCACACACATCCACACACAAAGGGAGGCCGACCCACCTCCATGGCCTTCCCTATTCCTCTTTTTTTTTCTTCCCTATTCTTTTTTTTTCTTTATTCCTTTTTTTTCTTTTCTTTTCCTTTTTTTTCCTTTTTTTTTTTTTTTTTTTTTTTTGCCTCCGCCAGATATTGATCATGGAAGCTGCGTCTCCCTCTGCCACTCTGCTCTCCTCATCAGCATCCCTCCTCCCCCCCTTCATTCGCTCCTCTCTCTCTCTCTCTTCTCCCTTCATTCGCTTCTTCTCTTCTCTCTCTTCTCTTCATCGCTCTCTCTCTCTCCCTTCATTCGCTCCTCTCTCTCTCTCTCTTCTCCCTTCATTCGTTCTCTCTCTCTCTCTTCTCCCTTCATTCGCTCCTCTCTCTCTCTCTTCTCTTCTCTCGCTCCTCTCTTCTCTCTCTCTTCTCCTTCATGCGCTCCTCTCTCTCTCTCTTTCTTACCTTCATTCGTCCTCTCTCTCTTCTCCTTCATTCGCTCCTCTCTCTCTTCTCCCTTCGCTCCTCTCTCTCTTCTTCCTTTCCTCTCTCTTTCTCCCTTCATTCGCTCCTCTCTCTCTCTCTTCTCTCCTTCTTCATTCGCTATTCTCCCATCGCTCTCTCTCTCTTCTCTCTCCTTCATTCGTTCCTCTCTTCTCTTCTCTTCATATTCTCTCTCTCATTCGCTCCTCTCTCTCTCTGCTTCTTCTCCTCTCTCCTCTTCTCCCTTCATTCTCCTCTCTCTCTTCTCCCTTCATCGCTCCTCTCTCTCTCTTCTCCCTTCATTCGTTCTCTCTCTCTCTCTCTCTCCTTCATTCGTTCTCTCTCCTCTCTCTTTCTCCCTTCATTTCGCTCCTCTCTCTCTCTCTCTTCTCCCTTCATTCGCTCCTCTCTCTCTCTCTTCTCCTTCATTCGTCCTCTCTTCTCTTCTTTCTCCCTTCATTCGCTTCTCTCTCTCTTTTCGCTTCATCGTTCTCATCTCTCTCTCTCTTCTCCCTTCTTCGTTCTCTCATTCGCTCTCTCTCTCTCTTCTCCCTTCATTCGTTCCTCTCTCTCTCTTCTTCTCCCTTCATTCGCTCTCTCTCTCTCTTCTTCTCCTTCTCTCTCTCTCTCTCCCTTCATTCGCCTCTCTCTTCTCCCTTCATTCGTTCTCTCTCTCTCTTCTCCTTCATTCGCTCCTCTCTCTCTCTCTCTCTCTTCATTCGCCTCTCTCTCTCTCTCTCTCTCCTCCTCTCTCTCCCTTCTCCCTTCATTCGTTCCTCTCTCTCTTTCTCCTTCATTCGCTTCTCTCTCTTCTTTTCGCTTCATTCGCTCTCTCTCTCTCTCTCTCTTCTCTCTCTCTTCATTCGCTCCTCTCTCTCTCTTCTCCCTTCATTCGCTCCTCTCTCTCTTCTCCCTTCATTCGCTCCTCTCTCTTCTCTTCTCCCTTCATTCGCTCCTCTCTCTCTTCTCCCTTCATTCGTTCCTCTCTCTCTCTCTTCTCCCTTCATTCGCTCCTCTCTCTCTCTCTTCTCCCTTCATTCGTTTCCTCTCTCTCTTTTCTCCCTTCATTCGCTTCTCTCTCTCTTTTCGCTTCATTCGCTCCTCTCTCTCTCTCTTCTCCCTTCATCGCTAATTCGCGTCCTCTCTCTTCTTCGCTCTTCTTCTCTCTATTGCGCGTTCATTCTCTTTCTCTCTTTCTCTTTCTTCCCTTCTTTCCGCTCTCTCTCTTCTCCTTCATTACGCTCCTCTCTCTCTCTCTCTCTTCCTTCAACGCTCTCTCCTGCTACACTTCCTATCCCTTTTCCCTCGTCTCCTCTCTCTTCTTCCGTCATCATTCGGTCACTCTCTCTCTCTCTCCCTCTCCCTTCTCTCATTCGACTTCATTCGCTCCTCTCTCTCTTCTTCCCTTCATTCGCTCCTCTCTCTCTCTCTTCTCCCTTCATTCGCTTCTCTCTCTTTTCTCTCTCCCTTCATCGCTCCTCTCTCTCTCTCTCCTTTCATTCGCTCTCTCTCTCTCTCTCTTCTTCTCCCTTCATTCGCTCTCTCTTTCTTCTTCCCTTCATTCGCTCCTCTCTCCCTCTTCTCCCTTCATTCGCTCCTCTCTCTCTTCTCCCTTCATTCGCTCCTCTCTCTCTCTTCTCCCTTCATTCGCTCCTCTCTCTCTTTTCTTCCTTCATTCGCTCCTCTCTCTCTCTTCTCCCTTATACGCTCCCTCTCTCTCTCTTCTCCCTTCATTCGCCCTCCCCCCTCTCCCTCCCGCAGGAAGTCCGTTATTCGCCCTTTCCTCCTTGCGCTCCGTGTCATTCGCTTGCCCCCCCTCCTCCTCCTTCATTCGCGCGATGAGCTTCCTCCGACATGCCCCCTTCATTCAACGCCCCCCTCCCTCGCTGCATATCTGCCAATCCCCCCTCCCACGAAGATGGAGGAGATCTTGCCCCCGCCCCCCCTCCCCCCCGCTGCCCGATTACCTGGTTAGTTGCTAACTCTTGGGGTTCCTTTTTTTTCGAGTGTTTTTTCTATTTCATTTTTCTTTTCTTTTTTTTCTGGGTTTCTTTTTGTGTTCTTATCTTGTGTTTTATATTCTAGTCTATTTATGTTTTTATTTTCCTTTTTTTTTCTTTTGTCTTTAACGTCTTTTTTCTACTTTAATTCTAGTCTTTTTTTCTACATTTTTTTTACTTTCTTCTTCATTCCTTTATTCTACTCTTCTTTCTCTTTCTTTTTTCTTTCTGTCATTCTTCTCCTTTTCCTTCATTTCTTACCTTCTCTCCCTTTAATCTTACTTTTCATGTTTCTTTCTCCTTTTTGGTCTTTCTCTTTCATCCTCTCCTCTTGTGGAGCTTACTAATCGAGCATTCCCTTTTATTTCATTTTCCTTTCTCTCTTCGCACGGTCCATTTTTCTCTTCCTCTCTTTCCTTTCTACTTGATATTTGATGAATAAAACAGACAAAAGCATAATGGAAGAAGAAAGGATAAAATAAATTTGATGAAAGAAAACGCGTCTGAAGAGATTATAACTAAAAGAAAAAAAAAACAAACAAAACAAACAAACCACAGCAGATAGTATACTACATCTTTATAAACTCATATATTGATAAACTTATATTATTAACTGTATACATTAAACTATTTATTGTGAAGTCTTTATAAACTACTTTATTGATTTTTTTATAAAGCATGAGAGATATATATTGATTTTTTTTAAAACTTATATATTGATTTTTTAAAAACTTATATATTGATTTTTTAAAACATATATATATATTTTTTATAAACATATTATTGATTTGTATTTTGTATAGAAAAACTTATATAGTTTATTTTTTTTTAACTTATATATTGATTTTTTTAAAAACTGAGAGTATATATGGGATTTTTTGAAATAAGACTTGGAGTATAATATGGATTTTTATTTTTTTATAAACTTATATTGATTGACTCTAGATGTTATTTAATTAAACTTATATATTTGATTTTTTTACTAAGCTGAGATAGTATATGGAATGATTACTTATAAAGGATATTGTATGATTGCATTTTAAAACTTGTATAGGGTTAATTCATTATGATAACCTTATATTGAGTCAAAGATTAAAAAAACANCCTCCCCCCCGCTGCCATTCCTGTTAGTGCTAACTCTTGGGGCTTCCTTTTTTCAATTTTTTTTCTATTTCATTTTTATTTTCGTGTTTTTTTTTCTTTTCTTTGTTCTTTATCTTATGTTTTACATTGATTCTAGTCTATTTTTTTCTTTTTCATTTTTATTTTCTCGTTTTTTTTCTTTAACTTCTTTTTCTACATTAATTATAGTCTTTTTATACATTCTTTTTTCTTTTTATTTTCTCTTCAATCTCTTCTTTTTCTCTTCATTCTATTTCTTTTCTCTCTCTTCATTCTTCGTCCTTTTCCCTCATTCTCCTCTCTCCCTGTAATCTTATTTTCATTTCCTTCTTCTTTTTTGGTCTTTCTCTTTCATCCTCTTCCTCTTTCTTACCGTAATCAGCATTCTTTTTATTTTATTTTATTTCTCCTTCGCCTCCTTTTCTCTTCCTCTCTTTTCCTTTCTCTTGATATTGATGAATAAACAGACAAAAGATAATGAAGAAGAAATAAATAAATTGATGAAGAAAACACGTCTGAATATAACAAAAAAAAAAGAAAAAACAAACAAACAAACAACACACATATATATCTACATCATTATAAACTTATATAATGATAAACATATATTAATTAACTTATACATTAAACTATTTATTGAATCTTTATAAACTATTTATTGATTTTTTATAAACTTATATATTGATTTTTTTTTTATAAACTTATATATTGATTTTTTTAAAACTTATATATTGATTTTTTTGAACTTATATATTGATTTTTTAAAAACTTATATATTGATTTTTTAAAAACTTGTATATAATTTTTTTATAAACATATATTGATTTTTTTTTATAAACTTATATATTGATTTTTTATAAACTTATATATTGATTTTTTTATAAACTATTTATTGATTCTTTTAAAACTTATATATTGATTTTTAAAAAACTGATATTGATCAAAGATTAAAAAACAAAAAACAAATACAAAGACAAACAAAAAGGGAGAATGTGGGGAAAAAATAGTTTTTCTCTCGAAACGGAAAACAAGCGACTTTTTGAGTATTTTGTCTGTTTGTAAATTAATATTTTCTCTCGAGTGACCTTCCGTGACCTCAATCACGCGTCGCCCTGACCTTGGACCTCTGCTTCAAGAACTCCCAGGTACTTTCTCTACTTCCTGTTAACTTGTTATTCTTTTTTCTCTTATGTTTTTTCCTTTCTTTCTTTTTTCTTGTTCTTTTTCCTTTTCTTTTTATGTTTTTCCCTTTTTTTTGTTTTTTCTAATTCTTTTTTTTCTTCTTCTTTTTTCTTTTTATGCTTTTCCCTTTTTCTTTTTTTCTAAATCTTTTGTGTTTTCTTTTCCTTCTTTTCCTTTTTGTTTTTATGTTTTTCCCTTTTTCTTTTTTCACTTTTTTTGGCGAAAAAGAGAAATAGCGAAGTCATATAATCAATCTAGTTTAAGTATATTCTTTCCTTTCCTTTAAATAGTATCTTTCTTTTCCTTATTTTTGTTTCTATTTGTTACATCACTAATCTTTTTAATACTAGTAAATCTATTAACAGTTTATATATTAAGAGTCAAGTTTCTTCAAGGTTATTTATTAATGTTTTTTTTTTATAATTAGTCTTTTTATACGTTTTTTTATTACTAAATTTTCTAATATTTTATTTCCGGCTTGTAAATTATCAGAAATGGAAGATGATAATAAGAAACAAAGGAAGATAATTATTAGAAAAGAAGAAGAAAAAGAAAACGGAAGATAATCATTAGAAAAGAAGGACAAGAAGAAGAAAAAGGAAGATAATTATTAGAAAAGAAGGAGAATAATAAGAAAAAAAGGAAGATAATCATTAGAAAAGAAGGAGAAGAAAAAAAGAGACGATAATTATTTCAAAAGAGAGAAGAAAAAAAAAGAAAGATGATTATTAGGAAAGAAGGAGATGATTAGAAAAGAATGAGAAGAAGAAAGAGAAAAGAGAAGAGAAAATAAATATAAGAAATAGAAAAGAAGAAAAAGGGAAAATAATCATTAGAAAAGAAGGAATAGAAGGAGAACAGAGAAGATAATTATTTCAAAAGAGAGAAGAAGAAAAAAATAAGATAATCATTAAAAAAAGAAGGAGAAGAAGAAGAAGAAAACAAAATAGATAATTATTCTTCCTTTCTACGATAATCCGCCTCAAGATCTTAAATTAATTAAAAAATCATAGTTTTATTCTTGTGGTTGATAGAGCTAACTTATGCACGTATTTGATATCAAATTATCACAGGAAGTAATCATTTTTGTTGGTATGTTTTTGCCCAATTAGGAAAGGTATTTTCGTAATATACTTTGATAAAGACGTAATTAAATCTGTCAGTCAGGAGATGAGTATTTTTTTTTTGAATATTTCTCTTATTCCCATTTTCCTTTTTTTTTTTTTTAATATTTTTCATTCCCATTTTCTTTTTTTTTTTTTTAAATATTTCTCTTCTTCCCATTTTCCTTTTTTTTTTGTCTTTTTTTTGGGATATTTCTCTTATTCCCATTTTCCTTTTTTTTA
>NW_020872546.1:0-5000 GCF_003789085.1 Penaeus vannamei
GACGAACCCGTGAGCGTCTTGCTGTTTCTTGACTTGAAAAATAGCTTTGTCAAGAACCTTTCCAAAATCGTAAGACTTTTGATACTCTGGGGCTAAACTTTTTGTTTGTTAATATATATATTCGTTTATCTTGGTTGATCTCTTATGTTGGTTAAGTCTATTCATTGTTTTCGTATAGGTAAGCTTATTGTTCCTCTTCTAGATTTAATGTGAATATTAGAGTTTTCATTTCTCGTATTTTTTTCTCAATGATGTTTGCTTTCTTATCTTTAATTCGTTTACCTGTGTATTATACTGTCTTCTGTCCAATACATCCCATCGTTCTTAGTTGCTGTCTAGCTATCAACACGACATATCTTAAATAAAACACCGTGCCCTGCGTCAGTTACTCTCATCCTCTCATCCGCCTGGTTTACTTCCCATAATCAACATAGGTCTTGGTAAGTGTACTCCGTACTCACTCCCATGGTAATCTATCTATACATACTCTAAGTCTAAAATCATATCTAACTTTTCAAACCCATCTAAATCTACTCTCATACTCTTTCGTTCTACTCTCTCTCTCTCTCTCCTCTATTCGCTCCCTCTCGTCCTCTCGCTCGTCTCCTATCGTCTCTCTCCCCACCCCTCCATTACACACACCTCATCACCTACCTACATACTCACCCTACCTCAATAATATCAATCTATCTACACGTCTACCTTCATTCATTCTACTACTACCAACACTCTCCATTCTCTTACCCTCAATCCTAAACCCCCCACTTCGAGCTCCCTACTCCTCCATACCCTCACCCCTCATTTCACCGCTCCTCCCTCACTCCACTCCCCTACCCAAATCATCCCTATCCATCTCACACTCTCCTCACCCACTTCCTCCGTATAAATTCCTCCTATCCACTTCTACCACTCTCTCTCACTGATCTCACCTCACTTACCCTACACCCTCACCTCATCACTCCACCTACCCTCACTCATCCTCTCCCTTCCTCCCTCCTCTCCCACCCCTCCCTCTTCCGTCCTCTCCTCTCCTCCCCTTCTCTCCTAGTAACATTCCCTATATCACTCCCCACCCCGGCTGTCGTCGTGCCCATCTGACCCAGCTTAACCAGGCCGCCTCGAAAAAAGGAGGCCCAAGAACAGACTAGCATTTTCGAGCATCACGCAAGAGAGAAGCACGGGGCAAGGGAAGCGACGGAGGAGGCGAGGAGAGACGGCGCAGGGAAGGACAACGGAAGCGAGAACGGCGGGACGGCACAAGGTGGAGGGAGGTGAGGTCGAGGATGGAGAAGGAGGGAGGGAAGGACGGGCGCAAAGGGGGCAGCGCGGTCCCCCCGCGCTCGAGGGGCAGGAAGGAGGGAGCGGAGCGGACGGGAAGAAGGACAGCAGAGGCGCCAGGGGCGAAGGAACACGTGAGGCGCGGCGACCGCGGAAGGAGGGGAGAGGGAATGAAGGAGGGGTGGGGGGAGGGAAGGAGAGGGCGAGCCTCCAATTTCCAAGGCCGCCTCCTCCACAAAAGACCTTGACTCTAATATATAAGAAGTATGCTATCGCGTAGAGACGAAAATAAACCGCACAAAGACATAATAAATATATACAGTTAACTAATAGTGATGTGTGTGTGTGTGGTGTGTGTGTATATACGGATAGATAGATAGGATAGATACTCAGCACGATCGTATATTGTACGTGTACATACACATAAACACCCACCAACTCACACCACACACACACCACACACACACACACACACACACACAATATATATATATACTATATCATATATATATATATTATTATAATATATTATATATATACTCTTAGTTATTACCCGCTACGATATGAAGGTGGAATGATTGCAATCCCGCATTGTTATGATGAGATATATACCCTCTCGACAGGGATTCGACCGTTGCTAGTTAAATGATACACAACCCGGGTTATGTATATGGTATATATATTAATATTTATATATCATATATATAATATATATTATATATAATATATAATATATACTATATATATATAATATATACATATATTATAATATATATAAATTATAATAATAATATATATATATAGTATATATATATATATAATATACTTTATTATATTATAATTATCCCTAGAATATATATTCTATATTATGTATATGCATGTACTACTACGGAAATTATGATGCCACATAATACTCCATACTAATTAATATATATATATATATATATATTATATATATATACTGATAATTATATTAATATTCGCTTATTTATATATATATATACTATCATATACTTATATATATATTAATATATATATATGTGTAGTGTTATGTTATGCTATCGTATGTATATCACCTGCATTTACATATATATAAATTATACATATATCATAAATATACATATATATATATACATAATAATATTATACTATACCTAATACCTATATCATGATATATGTGTGTGTGTGTGTGTGTGTGTGTGTGTGTGTGTGTGTGTGTGTGTGTGGTGTGTCGACACAAATGGTGTGTGTGTGTGTGTGTGTCTGCTGTGTTCTGTGTGTCTGTGTTAGATAGATAGATTAGATAGATTAGACAGATAGATAGATAGTAGAAATACTATTACAAAACTATATACATAAATATTATTAATACCTAATCGTATATTATATATATATATCCCCTATGACGGTATATATAATATATATATGTGTGTGTGTGCTGGTGTGTGTGTGCTATATTACTTATATTAGATAGATAACAAAAGGCTCAATTATATATATATATATATATTATAGTATATTATTATATATGAATATACTTATATTATAATATATATATATATATATATATACCATAATTATATTATATACAACATACTATTATATATATATAATATATACTATATATATACGTATATATAATATAATTAGGTACTCGTATATATCCTATAGTGTGTACAATAATAAATAAAGCGCTAAATAGTATTTTAACGCAAAACACATATATACTATCTATATTATACCTCACTCATACCTATTACTGTACTACCGTTTTATATATAATATTATATACTACCCTCTCATACCTCCATATATATATATAACCTATACTATCATTATTACCACTATATATTTATATAGGTATAGTACTACTACCCCCCCTTGATATACTGCCTCCTCTCTACTACTCACTAATATATAACCCTCTACTTATGACTCACTATTATATCTACTACTACTACTCACCTCCACCCCCAACCCCCCTATCCCTATATATATTTATATATGAATATATTATATATATATATAATATAATATACATCTATATACATAGTATTATACTTAATCCCCCTCACTCACTCCCCGCCGCGACCTAATATATCACACCACCTATCATACTTATACGTATATAATATGACTCGTCATTATTTACTGTGATGAATCCTGGTATTATCTACCCAGAACTCATTATTATTATTCATTTCATCCTCATCTACTCCGTTGTTTCCGTTAATATATACATGATAATGCAGAACTAAATTTAATTACTTTCACTTAATTACTCACTCTCCCTTTCACTCGATTCATACCACCTTTACTCTCATCTATATACTCTGTGACTGTCAGCTCTTTCTTGTCTCATCATTGTTCTCCTTCATAAATATTCCCCTTACCCTCACATCTTACCTCATTCATCTATTCGCCCATCATCTTTCAATCACTCCTTAACTACCGCGACACAATATCCATCTCACCAACAAGCCAACGATAATAATGTAATACATACGCTAACATAATGATGATAATTGATGTGCATGATAATGTTTAATGGAAGATGATAGAAAGTACATAATGATAACAAAAAATGATGATGTTCAATAATGAGGAAAAATGCATATGGTTATTGCCATGATAATGATCAAAAGATAATACCAACAAATGATGATAATAATTGGGATAAGTAATGTAATGATAATATTTGATGATAATGGATAATAATAAAGAAAAAACCTACTTACTGACAATAATAATATTTTTTTGCGACTACTATTAATTGATAATGATGATGATGATGATAATTATGATAATGGTAATATGTTTTGAAATATAATAATTGAAAAATGATAACTAGTAATAATTACCAATAATAATGATAATGACAAAGTCGATAGTAAGAGTAATGATAACGACAAATAGATGATAAATAATGATGGTTTATTATTGCTATTGTTAACCATTATATACTTTTATCTATTTATCCATTATGACTATTAATGACCTTCTGTCGATTATTATGACCATTATCATTTATCATTATTATCATTTATTATTTTATTAATTATTATCATTATTATAAGTTTTTTATTGTTATTAATTATTTTTTTTATTATCATTATTATTCATTTTTATTTTCATTATTATTTTTCTTATTATTATTATTATTTTATTTTTTGTTAATTATTATTATATCTATAATTATTGTTATTATCAATTAATCATCACCATTACTATTATCATTATCAGTATTATTAAGCACTTAGTTAAATCATTTTTGTTTTCAATCTATCTATACAATATCTGATTTATTAATATTACTAATATCAAATGTTATTATTCATTATTATTGGTAATATTTGTTATTATCATTTATCGACCACTATTAATATCATTTTCATTATCATTGTTAGTATCATTTATTGTTTGTTACGTAATATTATCTTATTATCGTCATTGTATTATATCATTATTATTATTATTAATATTATCATCATCATCAATTATTATTAACATTATTGAATTATTATTATCATTATCATTATCATCATTATTATTATTGTTTATTATTGTTATTAATCTTTATCATCACTATTAACATTCTTCTCATTATTGTTATTTTCATTAATTTTCGTAATGATATTATTCTTATCATTATTATTATGATTTCTATTGTTATTATTATCATCATTATAAATATTGTCTTACTATTGTTAATATCATTATTG
>NW_020872546.1:7500-10000 GCF_003789085.1 Penaeus vannamei
ATATATATATATATATTATATATATGTGTGTGTGTGTGTGTGTGTGTGTGTGTGTGTGTGTGTGTGTGTGTGTGTGTGTGTGTGTGTGTGTGTATGTGTGTAAAATTCATATTTTAATTTGTAAACGCACACCTACACCACTTGCCACAGTCTACACACTGTAAATTCACCCTGACGGCAAGATTTTTTTGTCATTCACTTATTTACACCAAGTGTGCTTATGAGTTATAATCAGCCGTGTTATTCTGTTCGAAACCGTTAAAAACTGGGAGCGTTTAAATCACAGGATTTTAAACGCTTTGGAAAGACATTTTTAATCGTTTTCAAATTTAAATCTAGTACGATATTATTAGCAAAAGAAGCTTATTTTTGTTTTCTTTATTTACTGGAAAGTATAAAAGGAATTTGAATAAATCACAAAATCAACAAACAACGGGTTTTATAAAGAGAAATGATTACGTAACGGATTAAAAAGATTTCAGATAGAATAAATGCAGGGGGAGGTAAAACGGTCAGCGGAAGAGCCGCTTTGACTCCTGGCCGTGTATCACCAGCCTTTTCTAGACTTTTTTATGCTTCAGTAATTTGTATTTTTCTCTGTTTGTAAACAGCATATGATTTTGCAAACAATATCTGATTCCTGCTGTCTAACGATCTGTTGATATGATTGACATTACCGCGGACTGAGTGGCTGTTCCCTTGAGCATTAATCCTCCCTTTCCTTGACTTCGACTAGGATGTATTCCATGATATAAACATATTATAACAACCTTTCTAAACTACCAATAGTTTAAAATCATTTAAATCTTATACTCTCATATTTTTTACCCTGTCATAGAGGAGGAAAAACTCTAAATCTAAACTGTAAACAAAATTAATGCAAATAAACGGACAATAATACGAACACCGCATATTAACCAATCAGCTTCTTAGTTATGGAAAAGGGGGCGGGGCTTCCGGGCGAATATAACATACGGGAACTGTGTATTAGTACCATAAGTATATCACTGTATGTCATCCACTGTACTTGATATTCTGAATAAAAACGAATTAAACTATATAAGAAGGAGAAAGAAAGAATAAGAACAGACTCAAATGAAGAAGACGGACAGACAGACACAGACAAACAGGCGGTCATGGACGAAGCACAAACGGAAGACATTGTAAACCACGATAGCTCAAGAAATGGTGACCTTTGACCTTCTCTCCTCCTCCCTCTCCCTCCCTCCTTCTCCTCTATCCTTCCTCCTCCATTTCCCTTCCTTGTTCCCTCCTTTCCTTCCTTTAACCTCCTCTCTCTCTTCTTCTCTCCTCCATCCTTTTTCTTCTGTTTTCCCTCCTTCCTCCTCTCCTCCTCCATCCTTTGTCCTCTTTTCTTTCCCTTCCCTCCATCTCCTCCTCCTACTCCCCTCTTCCTTCCTCCTCCTTCCTCCTCCACCTCCTATTCCTCCTCCTCCTCCTCCTCCTTCATCATCATCCTTCTTCTCCTCCTTCCTCCTTCTCCTCCTCCTCTTCCTCCTCCTCCTCCTTCCTCCTCCTCCTCCTCCTCCTCCTTCCTCCTCCTCCTCTTCCTCCTTCCCTCCTCCTGCTTCCTCCCTCCTCCTCCTCCTCCTCCTTTCCTCCTCCCCTCCTCCTCCTCCTCCTCCTTCATCCTCCTCTTCCTCCTCCTCCTTCCTCCTCTCCCTCCTCCTCCTGCCTCCTTCCTCCTCCTCCTTCCTCCTCTTCCTCTCCTCCTTCCTCCTCATCATTCACCTCCTCCTCTCCTTCCTCCTTCCTCTTCCTCTTCCTCCTTCCTCCTCCTCCTTCCTCCTCCCAAATATCCTCGCCTTCCTGCATTTAATTCTCACCTCAGTGGGGGGTCTTCATAATGTACACACGGCACGCACGCGCACATGCACACACACACGCACACACGCACATAATATTCGACAGAGGAAAAGCTACAATTCTCTCTTGCTTGTTTAACCCTTTCTTCCTCCCCTCGTCCCCCTCCCCCCCTTCCGTCCCCCCTCCTCCACCTCCTTTTCTACCCTCTTCTAATTCTCTCTCTCTCCTTTTTAATTTTCTTTGATTTTTCTCCCTTTTCTTTCCTCGAACTTCTTCACTTTCTCTGTTTCTTCCTCACTTCCTCACTTCCCTGTTTCGTATTTCTTTACTTTTCTCTTTTCATTCCTTGTTCTTTAGCTATTTCTCTTTTTCATCCATTTTTTCTCTCTTTTTTACTTCCTTTAAATTGTCTGTTTCCACCTTCTTCCCTTTCTTCCTAGCCTACCTTTCCATCTTTCGCTACCCTTCCACCTTAACCCTTCCCCTACCTTTCCCCCTCTCCCCTTCCTCCTTCCCCTTCCACCTTCCACCCTTTCGCTACCCTTCCACCTCCACCCCTACCCTCCCCCTTCCCTTCCACCTTCCCCTTCCACCTTTCGCTACCCTTCCTCCCCTCTACCCCCAGTCCTCCACCCTCCCTTTCCACCTTTCCACTTTACCCCTTCCCCTACCT
>NW_020872546.1:17500-27500 GCF_003789085.1 Penaeus vannamei
TTTGAAAGATTGAAAAAAAAAAAAAAAAAAAAAAAAAAAAAAAATATATATATATATATATATATATATATATATATATATATATATATATATATATATAGCCTGCCGCCATCATTGATATCAAGAGTATTAGTAATATTGTATTTTTCCATTTTCTACCTACTGTCATCAGTCATCATCAATTATCTTATTGTCACCATTATTATTATGTTTATTATCAGCGTTTTGATTACTATAATTATTGTCATTAAAATTATTGTTATTATCATTATCATTATTATTATAATTTTCATAATTTCCAGCATCATTGTTAGTATTGTTAATATCACTATTATCATTATTACTATTGTAACTATTATTAATTATTATCATCAATTTTTATTGTTATTATCTTTGCTAACTGTTACCTACTATTATCATTATTTATTACTATCATTATAATATTATCATTATTGTTACTTATTACAATAATTTATTATCATTATTATGATTATCATTTATATTATTTAATTATTATTATTATTATTATATCATTATTATTATTATAATTATTAGTAGTATCATCATCATCATTATCATAATTTATATTATCACCGTTGTCATTATTATTTTTATATTTAATATTAATATCATTATTATTACCACTATCAATATTGTTATTATTTTATATTATCTTACTTGTTATCAAAATAATAGAGAAAGAGAGAAAGAGACCAAGAGACAAACAAAAATGCTAGACAGAGAGACAGAGAACGATAGATAGAAAAAGATAAAAATAAAAAATAAAAACTTCATTCCCTTTTCCTCTCTCCCTTTTTCTGTGTCTCCTCTCTCTCCTTTTTCCTTCTTCCGTTCCCGCCGTTCCCAGGCTCGTGCGTGCGCTCACACTGTCTTTCTTGCGAGCGTGTAAACCACACTCTGAACCCTGCGCTCACGAACGCACGCACGCACGCACGCACGCACGCGCCTGGCTCCTCCCCCGTCTTCGGAATGTTGAACTCTGACGCTGCTTTCTTTCGGGTGCTCTCGTCAGCGCGCCGTTACTGTTCTTCTCTCTTTTTTGTAGGGCCCGCCGTTACTGTTCTTTATCTGTTTTTGTAGGGCCGTCGTTTGTAGGGCCGCCGTTACTGTTCTTTCTCTGTTTTGTAGGGCCGTGTTTGTAGGGCCGCCGTTACTGTTCTTTCTCTGTTTTTGTTCGTTTGTAGGGCCGCCTTACTGTTCTTCTCTCTGTTTGTAGGGCCGTCGTTTGTAGGGCCGCCGTTACTGTTCTTTCTCTCTTCTGTAGGGCCGTCGTTTGTAGGGCCGCCGTTACTGTTCTTTCTCTCTTTTTGTAGGGCCGCCGTTACTGTTCTTTCTCTGTTTTTGTAGGGCCGTCGTTTGTAGGGCCGCCGTTACTGTTCTTTATCTCTTTTTGTAGGCCGCCGTTACTGTTCTTTCTCTGTTTTTGTAGGGCCGTAGTTTGTAGAGCCGCGTTACTGTTCTTCCTCTCTTGTAGGGCCGGCCGTTGTTCTTTCTTCCTCTCTTTTGTAGGGCCGCCGTCTGTTCTTTCTCTCTTTTCATAGGGCCGCCGTTACTGCTCTTTCTCTCTTTTTTTGTAGGGCCGCCGTTACTATTCTTCCTCTCTTTTTGTAGGGCCGCCGTTGCTGTTCTTTCTTCTCTTTTGTAGGGCCGCCGTTTGTAGGGCCGCCGTTACTGTTCTTTCTCTCTTTTGTAGGGCCGCCGTTACTGTTCTTTCTCTCTTTTGTAGGGCCGCCGTTACTGTTCTTTCTCTCTTTTCGTAGGGCCGCCGTTACTGTTCTTTCTCTCTTTTCGTAGAGCCGCCGTTGCTTGTTCTTTCTCTCTTTCGCAGGGCCGCCGTTACTGTTCTTTATCTCTTTTCGTAGGGCCGCCGTTGCTGTTTCTCTATTTATTTCGTCAGTGCGCCGTTACTGTTCTTTCTCTCTTTTGGTAGGGCCGCCTTTACTGTTTCTTTTTCTGTTTTCGGAGGGCGCCGTTACTGTTCTCTCTCTCTTTTCGTAGAGCCGCCGTTACTGTTCTTTCTCTCTTTTTTTGTGGTGTTTCTTTTGTTTTTCTTTTGTTTCTCTCTTTTCGTAGGGCGCCGTTACTATTCTTTATCTCATTTTGTAGGGTCGCCGTTACTGTTCTTTCTCTCATTTTGTATGTCCGCCGGTACCTTTCTTTTTCTCATTTTGTAGGTTCTTTCTCTCTTTTCGTTGGGCCACCGTTACTGTTCTTTCTCTCATTTTGTAGGGCCGCCGTTACTGTTCTTTCTCTCTTTTTATAGGGCCGCCGTTACTGTTCTTCCTCTCTTTTTTTGTGGTGTCTCTTTTGTTTTTCTTTTGTTTTGTTTCCTCCTTCGTTGTTGGCGTCTTTGGCTTCTTCTTTTTCTTATTCTTCTGTTTCTTCTCTTTCTTTTTCCCCCTTTGTTATGGTTCTTTATTTTTTTTACTCTTGTCTACCTCCGGTCTTATTTATTTTTTTCATCATTTATCTTTTTTCTTATTATTTTGATTCTCTCTCTCTCTCTCTCTCTCTCTCTCTCTCTCTCTCTCTCTTCTCTCTCTCTCTCTCTCTCTCTCTCTCTCTCTCTTCTCTCTCTCTCTCTTCTCTCTCTCTCTCTCTCTCTCTCTCTCTCTCTCTCTTCTCTCTCTCTCTCTCTCTCTCTCTCTCTCTCTCTCTCTCTCTCTCTCTCCTCTCTCTCTCTCTCTCTCCTCTCTCTTCTCTCTCTTCTCTCTCTCTCTTCTCTCTCTCTCTCCACTCTCACCTCTCACTCTCTCTCTCTCTCTCTCTCTCTCTCTCTCTCTCTCTCTCTCTCTCTCTCTCTCTCTCTCTCTCTCTCAATATTATTATCATTATTGTAATCATTATCATCATCGTGGTAACAAAAAATGTGATAATAATAATGACGACAATAATGAGGATGATAATGATAATAATGATAATGCCAATAATAGCAATAATAACAAACACAGAAATAATAATGTCAATCATCATCTTAATGATAATGATGATAATAGTATTAATAGTGATAATGATAATAATGATAAGGAGAATGAAGATAAAAAAATAAGAATAATGATAATGATAAGAAGGATGATGAGGATGATAATAATAATAATAATATTAATGATAACAGTGATAATTACAATAATAATAACAGTAATGATAATAATGATAGTAATGAAAATAACAATAACAATAAGTAATGATAATGTTAATAATCTTGATAATGCTAATAATAATAATGATGATATGAATAATAAAATAATAATAATAATAAAATAATTAATAGGTAATAATAATGATGATGATAAAATGATTATAGTAATAATAATGATGATGATAAAATGATAGTACTAATAACAATGATAATGATGACAATAGTGATGATGATGATAGTAATAATAAAGATGTGAATAAGAATGACAGTGATAAAAATGGTAATGATAAAAGTAATTATAATGATGATTACAATAACAGTAATAGTAATAACAATGATGATATTGATGATGGTGATGATAAGATACTAATGATAATAACATGAATAGTGACAATTATTATTTATAATAATGATAGCAAATAATAAATAATGGTAATAATAATATTCATTAGATAATTGTAACAATGATAATGATGATAACAATTATATTGATAGTGATAATAATGATCATGATGATGATAATAATGATCATGATAATGATAATAATGATAAAAATAATAGTAATGATGATTGTAATGAGGATAAAAATGATACTACTACTACTAATAATGATGATGATAATTACGATAATATAATAATGATAATAGTAAAAGCAAATAAGTTAGTGATTTTGTTTTTAATATAAATATTTTCAATTTTCTTCTTCTCTCTTCCCTGGCTGTACCCTTTGACCTCTGACCTGCCCCACCCCCACCTTTACCCCTTTTCTCTAACCTCTCTCCGACTGTCTATTAACCCCTTATTCTCTCCCCTCCCCCTCCCCCCCTCTCCTTTAGTGTCTCTCTCACTTCCTTTTTTTTCCTGTCTTCTTCTCCCCCTTTTCCTAATTCCTTCCTTTATCGCTTTTCCTTTATCTCCTTATCTAACCCTCCCNTTTTATTATTATTATTATCATCATCATTATCGTTACTATTATCATTAACATTATTATACCTTATTATCATTATTTGTTATTGTTATCATTATTGCCATTTTGTTCTTCTCATTCTCAAGGTCATCAGTCAAAGTCATGCAGAAAATTGCCATGAAACGAGAGAGGAGGGAGAGAAGGGGGAGGGAGGGGAGGGAGGTAGGAGGAGGCGGGGAGGAGAAGGTGGAGAGAGTGAAGCAGGAGAGAGGGGGAGGGGGAGGGGAAGGAGGGGTGGGGAAGGGGAGGAGGGAGGGAAGCAAGAGAGAGGGGGAGGGAAAATAGGGAGAGGGCGGGAGGGGAAGAGAGAGGAGGGGGAGGAGGGAGGATAGGAAGGAGGAAAGGGAGAGAAGGGGAGGAGGTAGGGAGGGAGGGGAAGAGAGAGAGAGGGAGGAGGAGGAAGGGAGGGAAAGAGAGAGAGGCGTAGGAGGAGGGGAGGGGGGAGGAAATGGAATAAAGGTGGTTGGGAGAGAGGGGGAGAGAGGGGAAGGTTAAGAAGTAAGGGGTAGTAAGGAAGGTGGGGAGATAGGGAGGAGGAGAGAGGGGAATATATTGGTTTTGGGATAGGAGATGGGGTTAGTCATTTTGTTTTTTTTGTGTATTGTTGGTTTTGTTATTAAGGGAGGCGTAGGAGGAGAGGAGGGTATGATGAGGTGTGATTATATTGTAATGTTTTAGTGTGTAGGAGGGAGGGTGGGGGATGATGGTATCGGTGGTAGTGGAGAGAAGAGTGTTGTATGGTGGTGATGGTTTTCTTTGGCAGCGAATTTTGGTTTTGAGACTTGATGACTGGGTGAAGTAAGATTGTCATAATTTATTTCCGAGCGCTCTCGAGTAATTTTTTGGTTTTCTTTCTTCTTATATCTTTTCTTTCGTTATTCTCTTTTGGTTTAAGTTCTTTTCAGTTTCTGTGGTGATGTTTCTTGCTTTTTAGGTTAGTATGTTATTCTCTTTTCCTCTCTCTCTCTCCGGTCTGTATCTTTTCATTCACACGTCATTCGTGGTTTGTATATGTTGTTTTTTGAGTCATTCATGTTTAGTGGGTTGTGTTATTCTCTCTTTGGGTCCTTCTCGTGAGTCATGCTCAGAGATATTCTCTCGAATGCGCTGCATGCCATGGCGAGCCAGGGTGCCCATCTTGTCGCGCCGTTCTCTGGCCTGCCCTTCTGGACTCCCTCGACCGTTTCTTTGCACGGTGTAGCTCAGCGCGTAAGCCGGCTACCCGTCTCGTGTCGTCGCTTCTCCCTTCCTTCCTTCCACCATGTACGGCCTGCCCACCTGTGTTCCGGCGAGTTTCTTTTTATTGCGCGATATGTACGCCTGTGGGCCAGGTCACGGATTTTTGTTATTAGCTTTGTTCAAAATCGCTACTCACGAGTGAGTGTTGTCTGAGTCTGTCCAGAAGTCATTTGTGATTTTTTTTGGTGAGTATGGTGTTTGAAGTTTCTCCTAATCAACTCTTAATGCGCCTATAGATGTCTTCCAAGTTGGTAGATGACACTTGTTAATTCTTTATTATCATAGTGTTTGCTTTTAGGTCTGTAACATATGGTGATTCATTTGCAACGCGTCCCTCTCTGCCCATCCACATCCTCGTCTCTGCTGCTCGCTCTTTCTCTCTTTATGGCGAATGAGGGCAGCCAGGTACATAAAAGCCTCTAACCCACTCGTGTTTTCTTCAATTTTTTCTTCTTCTCCATCGCCAAGACAATAACGCTGAGTGACCTGTTAAGATTTATACCTGGTAAATGATAAGCGTTCCTTTCCATACATCATTTTTAATTTTAATATTATCGATAACCAGGGGGTAGTAGCAAATTAATATGATACAAGGTTAGTATTCTAGGTGGATAGAGAAACTTTTTTGTATATATAAATGTGGTCGAGTATAACAGCTCAGATGAGAGAAGAAGACAATGTATTATAGATAATAAAGCACGAGGGGAAGAAAAGAGATCGTTTAGAGATTAGACGTGATTGTTGGTGTTATAATTTATCATGTTATGCTTCTATCCGTGACATTTGTGATTTTTTTTGGTTTTTGATTGATTTTAATAATTTTTTAATCACTTTTTGTTTTCTATTCAGTTTGAAGTTTAATGACAAAGGACTGAGAGTCCTTGAGTAAGAACCACAAGCGTGGGAGGTTTCGTCTTCCAGTCAGCTCTTGATTAACTTTTACGATTTGGCCAATCTATGAACGTTCTTATACCACTTCAGGTTTTGGATTCTTTCTGGCACTGGGGTGATCGGAGTATCTTTGTTAATGGTTTTTTTGTTATTAATGTTATGATGTTTGGTAGTTTGAATTTATGTTCTAGAGGGAATGTTTAAAATAATAGTTGTGACTGTATTTCGTTGGGATTGATTCACTTACTTTTGCACGAGGGAGAATGATTAAGAATTAAAATATTATTAAAGGGGGATGTCACACAATGAGGAGTGTGTGGAGAGGGGGAGGATTGTTTTTATTATTTTAATAAAAAGTTTTAAAGGAGTTATAGTATGTACATGTTTTCCTCTTTCACTCCTCAGGAGGAATATTTTTATCTTGTGTCTCTAACGATTAGTAGAGAGGGTTCTCGTATGTGTTTTATTTTTTTTGTGTGTGTTCTTGTGTTTTGTCTGTGTGTCTTGCCTGTTTGATTGTTGAGGTTTTAGGTATTATTTTTTGTGTGTTAGTTTTAAAATATAGGTTTACTTGTTTGGTGTTAAATGTGTGGAGTATGCGTGTGTATGTATGTAGTTCACTAAGGAATGTCGATGGTGTTGTGTGTGATGATGTTGTGTGTGTGTGTGTGTTAGTTGTCGTTATGTGTAAGTTAATTGGTATGTGTGTGTTGTGTTGTGTGTGTGTGTGTGGTGTATCTGTGTTGTCTGTGTCTTGTAGTTCTTGGTGTGTTCGTTGATAGGCATTTAAAGTAAAGTGTGTGGTGTGTGATGTAGTGGAGTTTATCATGTGTAGTTTCGTGGTCTGTGTCTGTTGTGGCGTGTGTGTTGTTTGCTGCGAATGTGTGGTGTGGGTTCGTGCTGTTTTGATGGTGATAATGTGTAGTGTGTTCTGCGTTCATAGATTTGCAAGACTGGTAGTAATATAATTATAGACTTAATAAGGCCCTAAAGATATACATATATATTGTTGTGGTTCTTATTTTCTAATTTTGTTTTTCTTTCCAAGCACAATGTTCATAGTACGTTATTGTTTTTTAATGAGAGTTCATATTATTCAATGGAAGTTCATATTATGGGTGTGACTTAGTTTTTGATCTCTTAGTTTCATTATTTGATGACACTTATTCATTATAATTATTGAACGAATGTACTTGTTGATGGGGCGGAGGTCCAAAAATGTTGCAGAGAGCATCTTCATACATATGCCACGTCTATTGCACAGGAAGGCAGTGAAACAAACGTCGAAAGCATTGAACACATTGAAGAACAATTCAAACCGAGCTGACAATTTGGTCGAAACAATGAATCATTAGTATGGAACGAAAAAAAAAATCAAGGGGGATTTTTTGCAAGAGTTTCACTGTTCTCTAAGATCTCTGATGTAACACACGATGAACAGTATGCAATACCCTTTAAAGAAAAAAAGTTTGTTCAGAGAAAACCCACCACCGGGTATACAAAACTTGGCGCGGTTGGCACTCAGCATGTAGGAGGGCTACTACTGGTCTTATTACAATCCCACACAGACCAGACTAACGGCCACCCACAACCCACCACCCCCTAACCCAGCCCGGGTTCGATCAGGTCCCACCAATCCATCTCTCTACAATGGTCTGCGCACCCCCAGAGCTAACGCCACCCAGACCAAAACCACGACTTTGATATTGGTCACGAATCAATTTGTCTTAATATTTAATTTATATCTGATGGCATTATTATTGTAAATTAGGCATACATGATATTAAAGGTAAGCATAGTATATTAATTCAATTTATATTAAAGGTTAATTTATAGTATTCTTTTTATTAATTATAATAAATTATTATTGGATGAACAATTGGAAAATAATAGAAGCACAAATCAACAAGCCACATCCACCACTTAATTAAATTTTTATGATTTTTTTTCTGGATTAGATCATTCTTTTCCCTTTTTTATACTTTACATTTCTCATCTTACATTCTTCATACTTTAATACTAATTCACATTCTCATCTAATTCACTGATACCATCACCGCGGAACTGTAACTGTTGACTACACATCCGTTACTGTATAGCTCCCACCACCACCCCACAACCCACCACCACCCCCACCCACCACGCCAACGACATCACATTTAAAATCACCAAACAACACAATCAAACTGCAACCCAACCCACCATCTCAATTCAAATTTCCCAGCCACCTTTTTCTGAGAAATCGTGTTCCCACCCACACCTCATACCCCAGCCACCGGGTTCTGCGTGAAATAATATAATTTTTTGTTTCTGGTATTGGTATGGCAGGGTTCTCGGTTTCGACTCCAAGACTCAAATTCGATTGATCAAGGGGTTTCACTAACACTATATTTTCCGCTACTCTGGTCGTTCTTTAGCCGCACAAAATACAAAGGCAGTTCAGGCACCCACCGACCAAACACACGACACACCCGCCCGAAAACGCACACCACCCCCGGTCGACCATTATCACCCCGACCCACCACCCACCGAACGCACCCACCAGTTTGTCCCACCGACCCACACACCCCACCGACCCACCCACCACGACCCACGCCACCCCGCACCGACCCACCCCTAACCGGAACCAACCACCAGCGTCCCACCAACCACCACCCACCAACCCACCACCACCTGCTTTCACACAACCCACCAAACCCACCACGAAAACAAAAGAATAGTTTAGCGAGAGTCCCGCCAGCGCACACTGCTCTTGCCCAACAACCCAACCTGACGTCTTCACCACCCACCATCACCCAACCCACCGCCCAACACCCACCACCAACCCATCCCCCCACCAACCCACCACAACCCACCAACCCACCACGAGAAAAAATAAAGATAGTTTAAGCGAGAGTTCCCACCAGCGCCACTTCTGCCCAACAACCCACCACCTCACGCAACCCACCAACCCACCAACGCGCACGCAACCCACGCAAACCGCACCATGAAAAAAAAATAGTTTAGCCGAGAGTTCCCCAGATGCTTCACTTCTGCCCTTAACGAACGCCCACCACGCCCACCAACCCCACCCAACCAGCCAACCCACCAACCCACCAGCGCTGAAAAAAAAGATAGTTTTAGCGAGATTCCCAGTTTGGCTCACATTTATGCTGCAACATACCCACGCACACACCAACCCACCCCCAGACCCACCAACCCACCAACCACCATGAAAAAAAGTATAGTTTTAGCTGAGAGTTCCCAGTGCTCACTTCTGCCCAACAAACCCACCACCGGGCGCGAGTGTCTATTCGCACTCTAAACGCCACCACCACCTTGCACTCAACCGCACCAACCACCAACTCCACCATGAAAAAAAAAGATAGTTTAAGCGAGAGTTTACCCATGCATCACTTCCTGCCCATTCAACCCACCACTGTACTCGCATCCATAGCTTCTACCACGAGATCGTATTTTTGGTATCCGTATGTTGTAATTGTTAGTTAGGATTGTTTTTGTGGAGTTGGATTTTTGTGTGATGAGTTGGATACTTGCTTTAGCCGCCAACGTCCTACCCACCAACTCACCTAAGCCCCCACCAATTCTCACCAATGAAAAAAAAGATAAGTTTTTTATGGCGATTGAGTTTTCTCTTTCCGCTCCAGTCCCACTTTGTCTAGCTGCCAACAACCCACCACGCTCACCATTCTAACGGCCACCACCCCACCAACGCCACCACGGCAAAAAAAAATAGTTTAGCG
>NW_020872546.1:37500-40000 GCF_003789085.1 Penaeus vannamei
CACCCCCACTCCCTCACCCCACCAAAGTGGACTCTCCACCTTGGAACGCTGCTTGCCACCCCACCCGTGACCACCGGATTGGTAACGCTGCCCCGCACGCATGACACGCAGCCTGGCAACGTTGCTGACACCGTGGCACTCGTCAAGCTGACCCTGGTATTACACTGTCAGTCATGTTGCTTAATAAAACTTTGCGCCAGGTGCGAGTGCCACTTTTAATTCAATTTAGGTGCCATTTTCCATCTATGTAATGACAACACCAAAACCAACGAGAAAAAGGACGGGTGAAACAAAAGAGGGAGTGAAAGAGAGAAAGAGAGAAGAGAGGGAGGGAAAAAGAAGGGGAGTGGAGAGGGATAAGGGAAGGGGGAAGGGAGGGAGGAGAGGAAAAGAAAGGGAGGAGGGAAGGAGAAAGAGAGGGGAGGAGAGGAAAGGAGATGAGAGACAGAAGATAGAGAGAAATAAAGGGAAGGAGGTAGAGAAAGTAAGAGAGAGAGAGACTGAGACATAGAGGGGAAGGAAACAGAAAAAGAAAGGGAAGGAGAAAGAGAGGAGATAACGGAGAAGGGAAGAAGTGAGAGACAAAAAGAGATCGATAGAGAAAGAGTGAGAGAGAGAGAGAGAGATGAAGACAAAGAGTGAGAGCGAGAGAGATAGAGAAAGAGTGAGAGAGAGAGATGAAGACAAAGAGCGAGAGAGATGAAGAGAAAGAGAGACAGACAGACAGAGAGATGAAGAGGAAGAACAAGAGAGAAAGAAATAGAGAGAGTAAACAGTGACAATTACAGAGAAATTACAGAGAGAGAGAGAGACCAATAACCGCTCACCCACCCGAAGACCCGCCACCCACCGAAGAACCCGCCCACCCAACCCACCCGAAGAAACCCACCCACCACTCCGATGAAACCCGCCCAACCCACCCAACCCACCCGAAGACC
Source organism: Penaeus vannamei (assembly GCF_003789085.1). Lineage (NCBI taxonomy): Eukaryota > Metazoa > Arthropoda > Malacostraca > Decapoda > Penaeidae > Penaeus > Penaeus vannamei. Next base: position 38,439 of record NW_020872546.1, read on the forward strand.
CACCCACCCAACCCACCCAATAAAACACCCATCCACCCGAAGAAACCCACCCAACCCACCGAAGACCAGCCCATCCCACCCGAGGACCCACACAACCCACCCAAAGAAACCCACCCAACCCACCCACCCAACCCACCCAACCCACCCAACCCAACCAAAGAAACCCACCCAACCCACCCCTCCCACCCACCCAACCCACCCCTCCAAACTGGCACGGCGGCAGTTATTTCAGCTCCGGGCCAGCGAGGTGTTGAGTGGGGTTGTAAGGTCGGGCGAATCTGCGGCACCGAGCGTGGGTTCCAGTCCCGACAGATTGATTAATGGGCTACAAAAAAGAAAAAAAGAAAAAAAAATAGCAACTGGCGTGTTGTCGGTCGAACGCATGCAACAACCCTAGCCTTCTTTTTTTTTTTTTTTTTTTTTGACCCCGTCCGCCATTTTTTTTTTTTTTTTTTTTTTTTTTTTTTTTGACCCCGCCTAAAACGACGGTTGTTGTCCACTCGGGGGCGGCGCGGCGGACGGCAATGAGGGCCTTATGAGGACCGGGCGTAGAGTGTGTTTTGGGTCTGTCGGGCTTCCCTTTCGCTCTTCCATTCGGGATCTCCCTTTTACCCTCCCTTTACCCCCCTTACTTGCTCTCCTACCCTCCTCTTCCTCTCTCCTCTCCTCTCCCTCTCTCTCTATCCCTCTCTCTCTTCTCTCCCCTCTTTCTCTCCCACCTCTGCTCTCTCCCTCTCTTTCTCTCTCTTCCCTCCTTTGCCCTTTCTCTTCGCGCCTCTCCCCCTCCCCCTCTCCCTTCTCATCCTCCGTTCTCCTCTCTCTCCCTCTCCCTTTTTTTCTCCCCCTTCTCTCCTCCTCCTCCCCCCCCTCCCTCTGCCTCTCTCTTCTCCCTCCCCTCCCCTCCTCCCCCTTCTCCTCTCCCCTCTCTCTTCTCCCCCTCTCTCCTAACCCCCCTCTGCCTTCTCCCCCTCCTCCTTCCTCCTTCCTCCCTCTCCTCTGCCCTCTCTCTCTTCCCTCTCCCTCTCCCCCCCCTCCCCCTCCTCCCTCCCCTCTCCCCTCTCTCTCTCCCTCTCTCCTACCCTCCTCTCCTTCTCCCCCTCTTTCCTCCCCCTCCTCTGCCCTCTCTCTCTCCCTCTCCCTCCCCTTCCTCCTCCTTCCTTTCTCTCTCCCCTCTCTCTCTCCCTCTCCCTCCCCCTCCTCCTCCTCCTCCTCCTCCTCCCCCTCCTCCCTCCTCCTCCTCCCCTCCCTCCTCCTCCTCCCCTCCCCTCTCTTCTCCCTTCCTCTCTCCCTCCCCCTCCTCCTCCTTTCTCCTTCTCCCTTCTCTCTCTCCCTCTCTCCTACCCTCCTCTGCCTTTCTGCCCTCCTCCTCTCCTCCTCCCCCTCCTCTGCCCTCTCTCCCCTCCCTCTCCCTCCTCCTCCTCCCCTTCTCCCCTCTCTCCCTCTCCCCTTTCTCTCTCCCCTCCTCCTCCTCCTCCTCCCCCTCCTCTGCTCTCTCTTCTCTCCCTCCCCCTCCTCTTCCTTCTCCTCCCCCCTCTCTCTCTCTCTCTCTCCTACCCTCCTCC
>NW_020872546.1:41834-57818 GCF_003789085.1 Penaeus vannamei
TTCGTGCTGTCTGTGTGTGGAGAGAGGAGAGAGAGAGAGAGAGAGAGAGAGAGAGAAGAGAGAGAGAGAGAGAGAGAGAGAGAGAGAGAGAGAGAGACGAGAGAGAGAGAGAAACGAGAGACAGACAGACAGACAGACAGACTACGACCGCGTTGTACTGTGTATCCGTACGACTGCGTGAGACTGACTACATGTCACTGTGTATGACTGCATGTGTGCGAACGCGTCCATGGATATGCACGCGTGACTCAGCAAACGAATGAGTCAGTGAGCAAACGAATCACCGAACAGAGTCTGCCTTACTCTCGCAAGTACCAATTATTCAAGCAAACCCACAAGCAGCGCTAAGTACACAAACGCCTCCCTCGCGGCGAATTGCCCGCTCCATCGAGGTGAAACCCATTAAGACGGCAGTCCCAAGGTGAGCGGAGCGTGTAAGCTGAGCACATTGTAAGGAGCGCGGACGGTATGCGGAATGTGTAAAGTGAGAGTTGTGTGCAGATCGCGTAAAATGAGTGTACTGTGTAGAGAGTGTGAGCAGGATGGAGGTCAACACGTGGCGGAGCAGGATGGGCGCCGGCTCGCGAGAACAGCGAGGCCTTGTGTTGTCCTCAGGCTAATCTGTGTCTCTCTTTCACTTTCTGCCTCTGTCGCTGTCTGTCTGTCTTTCTCTGTCTCTGGCTGTCTGTCTGTCTCTCTTTCTGCCTCTGTCTGTCTGTCTCTCTGTCTGTCTCTGTCTCTCTCATTGTCACTGTCCTCTGTCTGTCTGTTCTCGTGTCTCTCTCTGCTTCTGTCTCTGTCTGTCTGTCTGTCTCTGTCTCTCTCTGCTTGTCTGTCTCGTCTGTCTGTCTGTCTGTTCTGTCTGTCTGTCTGTCTCTGTCTGTCTGTTCTCTTGTCTCTCTCTGCTTCTGTCTCTGTGTCTCTCTGTCTGCTTGTCTCCTTTTCCAATATTTTCCCTCTTCCTCCCATGTCTAATAACTTCACCGAGAACGAAGTAAACAGAAAAGAAACGAATAAAAGAACAACAAAAAACAAGAAAAAAATATCACTCTACACATAAAAACAAGCTGGCGAGCGATGCATAAAAACTGGAAGAAAATCTTTGAAACAAAAGAATGTGAAACATCACGCATGGAAGCAGAGGGGGAGGGGGGGGAGGGGGGCAGGGGGAGGGGAGGAGAAAGGGAGGGAGCGGGGGGGGGAAGAGAGAGGGAGCGGAGGGGGGGGGAGGGAGGGAGGAAGGGAGAGGGAGAGGGGGAGGGAGCGGGGGGGGGTGGGAAGAGAAGAGGGAGGGGGAGGGAGACAGACAGACTCCAAGAACAGGAGTCATGTGAGAAGTTGCATAATGCAAGATTCCTTGAGAAGCCAAGCGGTCATGCGGCTGGTGCTTCCTCTTTACTCATCCGCTTTCGCCTATAAATATATATCCACGTCTCTCTCTTTTCCCGTCTATGTGAATGCGATGTAAAATGAGCTTTTTTTTTCTTTTTTCTTCTTTATCCTTCGCTCTTGCTTTGAACTATTCATCCCTTCAAGTCATCTATTTCTTTTTTACGAGTTTTTTTTTTTTTTTCTTCCGTGTCTGTCCCTCCCCTCCGGTCTCTCAGGATTCCGAACGATTTTCCGCATTTTTCTCGTTCATCTTCCGAGTTCCCCATGCACTGCATTTCCCTTCCTCCCTCCCTTCCTCCTCCTCCTCTTCTCTTCATCCTTCCGTTCTTTCCTCCCTCCCTTCCTCTCCCTTCTTTCTTTCCTCTTTCTACCATCCCTCCTTACCCTCCCTTCTCTCTCCTCCTTTTTCTCCTCTCCTTTCCCTCCCTCCCTTCTCCCCTTCCCTCCTTCTCCTCCCTACCTCCTCTCCCCTCCCTCCTCTCCCTCCCCTCCCTCCCTCCTCTCCCTCTCTCCTCCCCTTCCCTCTCTCTCTCTCCATTCCCTCCCCTCCCTCCCCTCTCCTCCCTCTCTCTCTCCCTCTCTCCTCCCCCCTCCTCTCCCTCTCTCCTCCCCTTCCCTCCTCTCCTCTTTCCATCCCTCCCTCTCTCTCTCTCCTCTCTCCTCCTCCCCTCTCTCCTCACACACACCGGAGCTAAAACCTTGCCTTTGACGCCGGGGAACCACAGACCCGTGATATGAAATCCGACAATATTAAAATTCCGCGGTTGGGTCTGCACAGTTTTCCTTCGGTGTAGAATGGCTTCTTCAATGGCACTGCGCCGAGTGTGTTTATCGATTCAATTTTCTCTTTAAGTACATGTGTTTGTTTATTCGTCTGTCTGTGTTTGCGGCGTCGTTTTGGGTGCAGTCGTGTGTCGTGTTATTGTCTCTGCTGCTTAATGGAGCGTGTTTTGGTTTTCCTTGCCTGGCAGTTTGATATATTATCTCTCTCTCTCTCTCTCTCTCTCTCTCTCTCTCTCTCTCTCTCTCTCTCTCTCTCTCTTCTCTCTCTCTCTCTCTCTCATCTCTCTCTACTCACTCACTCACTCACTCTCCCTCACCTCACTCTCTCTCTCTCTCTCTCAACTCTCTCTCCTCATTCACTCACTCCCCTTTTTACCCTTTCACTCTTTCAACCCATTCCTTCTCTCTCCTTCCCTCTCCCCTCTCCCTCTCGTAATAAAGCGTAAACACACAAAAAACACTATCCACAACTATCATAAAAAGAAAAAGAAAAACAAATAAATAGAACAAAATAAACAAAACCTAATCCCTTCAAGTTTTCCCGCGCCATTAGGGACCGCGAGCCCATTAAAATTCCGAGATTCCTTATCTACAACTCCATCAAAGCTATAAATATCTGAACCCATTAATTGAAATAAAAATGAATCCTAATCAGGGCAAGAGATTAAAAAAAAATAATGACTGAAGATATATAAAAAAAAATCAGAGCTAGAAGAAATAAAAGAAGCGGAAATTATGAAATTAACTGACTTCCACAAACCCCGTTTTCGTCACGGGTTGGTATTTTTAAGTCTTCGTAGGGGGCACTTCTCTAGAATTTGGTTGAGTGGGGAAGCACGGGCAGATGGGGATAGGAAAAAGGGGGGGAGGAGAAAATAAAATATACTAAAAGAGACAAAATAAGGAGGATAAGTAATTATCATAAAAGAAACAAAATAAGAAGAGAAAAAGGGAGAAGAGAAGATATAAAAAAAGAGAACAGAAAGATAATGAAACGCGAAGAAAAGCGAAAAAAAGCGAAGAAAAGAGAAAAGAAAAGCAGAGAGCGGGGCCGGGGGGAGGGAGGGAGAGGAGGGAGGGAGGGAGGAAGGGAGGAGCAAGGGTGCGGGTTGAGCGCCCATCTTTTTATGGGTCTGCTGAAGATATTCTTGAACCTGCTCACTCATGCATGGCCTCAACTGGGACCCGGGAAAGAGGTCGCGCTTCTATTTGTTTGTTGGACAATGCAGCGCCGCGGTTAACGATTCACGTCACCCTTTTTCTCCTTCTTCTGTTGCAGATGAATTGTGCAAGTGGCGTCCCCATCGCCTGGGAGAGGAAATCCAACATCTAATGGTAATTCCTAAAATTGTTACGCTGCCTTTGTTGTCGCTATCGTCATTATCACGGGCAGTTGATTTGGTTATTTCTGACAGTTCCATTAGACTTCCAAATAAAATATTGCTCAACATGAATGTGCACATACACACACGCACATACACAAACACACACACACACGCACGCCAAGACTAGGGGACACACGTGTAGTTATGCATATGTGTTTGTGTTTGACTACTTGTTTGTTTGCTTTTGTGTGTGTGTGTGTGTGTGTGTGTGTGTGTGTGTGTGTGTGTGTGTGTGTGTGTGTGTGTGTGTGTGTGTGTGTGTTGTGTTGTGTGTGTGTGTGTTGTGCGTGTGCGTGTGGTGGTGTGCGTGTGCGTGTGCGTGTGCGTGTGTGTATGTTTGTATATGTTGTGTGTGTGTGTTTGTGCGTGTATATGTTGTGTGTGTTGTTTGTGCGTGTATTTTGTGTGTTTATCTGTGTAAATGTTGCATTATATGTGTTTATACGCATAAACATATGCACGTGCAACTACATGCGTGCGTGTACGTACGTGTATTTTTACCATACCAAACCCCGTGACCGTCCCATCGCACGTCACGGCGACCCTCCGGCGCAGCAATCCCTGGCAACAGCACCACAGAGACAGCTTTCATCACAGGAAATTACAGAAACACCTTACAGACAGCGACGGTATCCTTTGGGTCCCTTCATCGCCCTCTCTCCTTCAACAGGATACATACTCCGCTCTCGCTCTCTCTCTCTCTCTGCTTGCCCGTCTGTCTGTCTGTCTCTGTTTCTGTATCTTTTTTTTCTCGGTCTCTCTGTCTCGTTGTGTCCTTTTATCTCGCTATTCCTATCCCCTCTCTTGTATTCCTACCCTCTCTCTCTGTCTGTCTTTGTCTGTCTGTCTGTCTGTCTGTCTGTCTGTCTCTGTCTCTGTCTCTCTCTCTCTCCTCTCTCTCCCTCTCTTTCACACACACACCACAATCATTCCTTCCTTCCCTCTCTCCCTCCCATTCCCCCCCTCCTCCCCATTTCCCCCCCTCCTCCTCCCTCCCCTCCCTCCCTCCCCCCCCCCTTTCCTTCCTCCTCCCCCATCCCCTCCTTCCCTCCTTCCCCCTTCCCAGCAAGCCAGTCCCAACCGCCGCCGGAAGAGGGAAGCCCACGGACGCTCCAACATGGCCGCCCTCCCGACTCGCGCTAATGAATTCTGGTATATTAGCTTTAACAATGTTTAGCCTGTCAGGCCGTCAGCTTTAACTATGTTTTCATCGAATACTGTATCATCTAACAATTTATTCCTGACTGACTCGTGCGCGGACGGGGGGGGGGGGGAGGGGGGAGTACCTGAGGGAGAGAGACACCGTGGCTGTGTTGCCGGGTGTGTTCTCTCGCCTTTTCTTTTTTCTCTCTCTTTTTCTTCGTCTTTCTCTTTGTTTTTTTTTTTCTTCTTCTGTATATCCTCTTATCTTTGTTTTTTTTATAATTGGCTTTCGTTCTCTCTCTCTATCTCTCTCCCCCTCTCTCTCTTTCCCCCTCTCCTGTCCTTTCTTTCCCTTTTTCTCTTTCCATCTCTTCCTATTTTCTCTTTCCTTCTCTTGGCCTGTTTTCTTTTTTTAATGTCTCGTCTTCTCTTCTCTTCCATTTTCCTTCCGTTCTTCCTCACTCATTTTCTTCTCTTCCTTTCTCCTGTCCACTTTCCTTCCGTTTCTTTTCTTCCCCCTTCCTTCCTCTCCTTCTCCCTCTCTTCCTCTTCCGCTTTCTCTCCCACGTGTGCATTTCACATTTCTTCCTCGTGTTGTTTTTTACTTCGCTGCCGGCAAGACTATGCTGTTAATGTTAGTTATGCTGACTCTCATATCGATCGCCTTGTCACTCAGAGCTGGCTGGGAGAGGGGAGCGAAAGGGGAATTGAGGAAGGACGATAATAAGCAACTGCGAACGTGGGAAAGAAGAAGGGGAAATAAGATTACAACAAAAAACGGATAATTTGACCTCTATTCGCGACAAGATTATCTTTTTTAAATTTCGTCTAGCTATTTTGTTTGTTTCTCTTTCTCCCTCCTCTTCCACCTCCTCTCTATCCCTTTTTCTCTCCTCCTATTTCCACTCTCTCTTTTCCCCACCCTTCCCCCTATCCCCCGCCCACCCCTTATCGCCGCCGCCGCCGCCCATTTTCACGCCCACGGCCCCGTCCACCGCGAACAAAGACGGGCAGATCGCCTGGCGCCCCGTCCCAAGAATCCGGTTACAAGCTGGCCGAGTATTCTTAGCTCCGAGGGATCGATCCGCGTGTACTTGAGGTCTTTCAGCATCATCCCCTCGCGACGCCCACGGACCGCCACGCGCACGCACACGCAGCAATGCCTGGCTCGGGAGTACGGGCTGCGAGGGGAGGCGCGAGGGGAAGGCGGGAGCCAGGACGCCACTGAGACTTACATAAGCTGGGGTGTGGTGGTGGGCGAGTGGGTCTTACGGAGACAGACAGACAGACACGGAGGAGATGCATATACGTACAGTGCGACATAGACTGAAAGACTGAAGCACACACACACACACACACACAACGCGGAGACACTTTCCTTTTCTTTTCTCTTCTCTCTTTCTCTCTCTCTCTCACACACACACACACCACATTCACACACGCACTCACTCACACACTCACCACACACACACACACCACACACACAACACACACACACACACACACCACACACACACACCACACACACACTCACACACATTCGCTACACTTTGTCTCAAACGCTTGCGTGATTTGTCAACACTTCTATTCCTGCAGTTCATCGATTTCTCCTTCCTGAAGGAATCTGACAAGATGGAGAAGTTCAGACAAGTTGGATTCCAGGTCAAGAATAAGTTATGAGCGGTGGAGCGGTATCTCTTTATCTTTCTTTTCGCTTCCTTCTATTTTCTTGCGGTTCGTACCTTTTCCCTTTAATTTTAATTTTTTCTTTTATTTTTTTTCCACTCTATTATTATTATTTTTTTTTACTGTTTTTACCATTCTATTTTTCTGTCCCTGTCTCTTTGTCTCTCTCTGTCTCAGTCCTCCTCCTCTCCCTCCCTCACTCCCTATTTCCCTCTCTTTTTCTCCCCCTCTTCCTCCTTCTTTCTCTACCTTGCTCCTTCTCCCTCCCTTCCTTCCACCGTCTACCTTACTTCCTCCCTCTCTCCCTCTTCCTTTCCCTCTTTTCTCTACAAAACAAGACAGATAGGCAAGGACTAGGCTGGGGAAGAGGGAGAGAGGGAAGGAAAGAGGGAGAGAGAGGGAAGGAAGGAGGGAGAGGGAGGGAAGAGGGAGGGAGGGAGAAGGAAGGGAGAGAGAGGGGAGGGAGAGAGGAGGAGAGGGAGGGATGAGGGAAGGAAGGAGGGAGGGAGAGGAGGGAGGAGGGAGGGAGAGAGAGGGAGGAAGGGAAGGGAGGGAGAGAGAGGGAGGAAAGGAGGGAGAGAGAGGGAGGAAGGGGGAGAGAGGGAAGGAAGGAGGGAGAGAGGGAAGGGGGGAAGGAAGGGAGAATTTTAAAGGGAAAACTACATCACGATCCATGTAGGAGGAAAGCGAGTAAGAATTGAGGAGGAGAAGGAGGGCGAAAGTAAATAATATTGCTAATCGTTATATAAAAAAAAACATATCAGTGATGAATACGATTAGCATAACGGAAATAATAATGAAAATAGTATAAATAATAATAATAGTAATAATAATAATAACAATAATAATAATAATAATAATGCCATTCTAATAATAATAACAATAAGTCATTTTAATAATAATAATAACAATAATAATAAGACAAAGGAGAAGGAGGAGGAAGAGAAGGAAACAAGCAGACGAAATAAAAGAAGGGAGAGACACGGACGAGAGAGGTCAGACAGAGGTCACATCTACACGTTTGTGATGTGTCATTAGTTCCCAATTGACAGCATGACAGCATGACACGTAAGCGGAAAGGAGTAACGAAGACAGGGCGGGTGAAAGGGTGGAAGAGAGAGAGGAGAAGGAATGGAGTGTGAGGCAGAATAAAAGGGAAAGAGGGAGGTTCGAATGATAGGAGGAGAAGGGAAAGAATGAAAAAAAGGAAAAGAAGTGAGGGGGGAATAAGCGAATAAGGAGAGAAGGAGAGGGAGTGGAGACAGAGAAAGAGAGAGGAGGGGGAAATGGAAAGATAACAGGATAACAGAATTAAAAGATGAAGAAAAGAATTGATGAACAGGCATAGACAAAGGAAATAACAAAAAAAAGCACAAATATACACACACACACACACAAAAGAAAGAATGCAGGAGCTGAAGAAGAAAAAAAAAAAAAACATACGGAATTAGAACTGCCAAACAAGAAGAGAAGAGGAAGGCAGACGACCAGTGTCAACACCACCCCCCCCCTCCACCCTTCCCCCTAACCCAGTGGCTCTAAACCTCGGGGCCACGACAAGGTTTTAGAGGGGGCCAGGGGGTAGGGTAGGGGGGGGGGGACTGCCACAAATTGCACGTGTCCAAACAATGTCGAGAATCTCAATTAAGCCAAAATTGTATTACACTGTTTTTTTTTTCTGGTCGATTTCAAGTGTGTTGCGAGGCGAGTGCAGTACATCAGTCACTCTCGGTTCGGGATCGCTCTGCAGTTCGTGTAAATAAATCAAAATGTGTGATTTTAACGGTTGTCAATTGTCTATTTTTGTCATTATTATTGTCTTTCGGGAGAAAATGAAAGGAGATCAAGACGATGTTGCGAATTCCACAAGGAGGAAATGGAGCAAAAAAGATTGGAAACAAATGTCCCAAGCCTCTCCCTTTCCCTTTACCCTCTACCCCTCTCTTCTTTTTCCCCTTCCCCTTCCTTTCCGTCTATTCTTTCTCTTCCTTCTCCCCTTTCCCCCCTCTCCCTCTTCCCTTCACCCTCCCTCTTCTTTCTCCCCCTACCCCTTCATTCCCCTCCCTCTCCCTTCCTCCCCTCCCCCTTCCCCTTCCCTTCCCTTCTCTCCCTACCCCCTTTCCCCCTCCCCTTCCCTCCCCTACCCCTTCCCCCTTCCCCCGCCTTCCCCAGCTCTTCACCCCTCCTCTTCCCTCCCCCTTTCCCCCCAACCCCCTTCCAAACTTCACAACATCATAACAAGCATACCGTCCTCACATCTGGCAATCGCTTAAACGACGTCATTTAGAGAGAAACCGATTCGCGAAAACTTCACAAAATCGCCACACTGGCATCGGGCAACAAGCTCACACCTTCCTCCCCTTCCCACCCCCACCTACCCCCTTCCCTCTCCCTTCCCTCTTTCCTCCCCCTACCCTTCCCTCTCCTCTCCCTACACCCTACCCCTACCCTCCCTCCTCCCTTCCCCTTCCCTCTCCTACTCCTTCCCTTCACCCCCCTCTCCCTTCTCCCTTCCCCTCCCCCTCCCCCCCCCCCCCGCCCGTTCCTCCCCCCTACCCCTTTCCTCCCCTTACCCTTCCCCTTTTCCTTCCGCCCCCCGCTCCCTAACCCTCCCCTCCCCCAACCCCCTTCCAAACCTGGCATCGGACAAAAGCTCACCGCGAACGTCGAAACTCATTACGCAAATCATTAGCCAGAAATAAAAACATTTCCGCCGAAAACTGATCAAATCTATTTTAATAACATAACCCATTAGCGGGGGAACAAAGCGCCGAGATTCTTAGCCTTGCCGCTGGGCGCAGAATGATAATAATAAAATCATAATAATAATAAGTACAATAATCAGTAAGTAATAATAATGTAATAATAGTAAATAATAATAGTAATAATAGTAATAATAGTAATAATAAGTAAAAATATAATAATTATAATAATAATAATTAGTAATAATTATAATAACAACAATAATGATATAATAAATAATAATAATATAATAATAATAATAATAATAATACGTAATATTTGTAATAATATATTATAATAATTATAATAATAATAATAATCTGATTTAGGGTTTGCTGTGACAAGCTCTTGTGACACCAGTCAGATTGTGGCTTGTTGTTAATTGCAACCCCCTGTGTGCGAGGAAATGGCCGGGGTGACGCATCCACTGGCAGGCGCGCGGGAATCGAACGCAGGTCAGCCGAGATTGGCAAGACGAAAGCGCTCCCACGGCAAACCACACAGCACATAATGCAACATGCAAACGAGAATTAAGAAAACTGTCTGGCATTTTCTATCACCTATTTCCTAACCTAACTATATACCAATTAACCTAACATTTAATATAATAATAAATAATTAGATAATATAACCTAATAATAATAAATAACCTAATATACCTAATATAATAATTATTAATAATAATAATAATAACACTCAATACTAACTAACATTTCATCCCTAACACCCAGACAAGAAAAAAAATCTATACAGCCTACTCCACACCCAATTAAACTACTGTCTGATTATTAGGGTACAGCCTACTCCACACCCACTTAAACCCGTCTAATTATTAAGGGAGCAAGAAGTACATCAAACATACATTGATAAAAACTCATAAAAAACGTACAGCGCATATATCAGAAATGCGAAAGTACGCTCATACAAATGACTGGAGAACTTAAAACACTTTTAAAATAACGTTAAAAGAACATCTACCGCCCTGCTATTGACGTGTATCCTTCCAGCATGAGTGAACTATTTAATCCAGCTAATGTATACTTCGATGTGCACACAATGTCCACGTGTATTGTCAATAAATACGCAGGCATTACAGCATCATATTGTATTTATAACTCGCCTTTTTGTACAAGGTAATATTAAGCTTGTGGACGTGCAGTCTGTTAATTATAATGCGTCATCAATAATTCGAGTAGTAGTGTATAGACTAATATAATTGATAATGTATAATACATTTATTATATCTAATCATGTAAGAGCCTTCAAGAGAGCCGAGAGCTCTCAATAAGCTGTTATCATTCTTGTAATTATTGTCTATAAATCAGAGCGTTGTACATACCTTTGTCTAATTCATATTATGATTCGATTGTAAATGATTAACATATTTATATATTAAAATCTAAATCTAAAATCTAAATCCCATTTCTCTTCTACCACTCCTATTCATTTTTCTCTACCCTTTCTCTTCCACTCGCTACTCGTTCTTTCTCCCCTTTCCTCATTCCTTTTTATCCTTTCTCTTCTTCCCTCTCCCTTCCTCTTCCTTCCTCTTTCCTTCTCTTCTTTCCTCCCTCTCCCCTTTCCTCTTCCTTTCCTCCCTCTCCCTTCCCCTTCCTCTTCCCCTTCCCCATCTCCCCCTTCCTTCATTTCCCCTTTCTCCTCTCCCCCTTCTCTTCCATTTCCCTTCTCCTCCCCCCTTCTCCCCCTCTCCCTCCTCTTCCTTTCTCCCTCTCCCTCCTCTCCTTTCCTCCCTCTCCCCTCCATTTCCATCTTCCCCCTTTCCCCCCTCTCCTCTCCCCCTTCCTTCTTTCCTCCCTCCCCCTTCCTCCCCCTTCCCTTCCTTTCCTCCCCCCCTATCCCTCCCTCTATCCCTTTTCCCTCCGGGTATTTTGACACGCGAACAAACAGCGACGACACAAAGCAAAATGAGCAACATCAACATACAGAAATGAATCCGAAGCCATTCACCTCACACCCCTGGTTCGTTTGCTTTGTGGCATTTTTCCCTTTCTTCTTCTCTCTTTCTTTCTTATCTTTATCATCTTTGCTTTAATTATGATCCTTCTTATTTTTGTTCTCTCGTTTATATCATTTTCGTCTTCGTCATTCTTCTTGAGGTTAATATTCGTGTTCTTGTTTTACTCATCTCTTCTTGTTTATTATCATTTTTTTGTTCTACTTCTTCCTTCATTTATTTATCTTTTTCGTCTTCATTTCCTTTCTTTATTACTATATTTTCTTGTTATCTTACCTTACCACCGCCGTCGTCAGCATCATCATCAACATCATCAAAAGCTTATCACCAGCCTTATCACTTAAAATCTTCGCCTTTACTCACGTTATCGCTTATATTCCATCGTCCTTTGTTCCTCTGCACCGTCCTATTCAAGTTTCTCGTTATTTCTCATCTACGCGCCATTGCAATCAACGTCGTCTAATCTCCCTTTTGCTCTTTTTCTTTCTTTTCTCTCTTCAACTTCCCTCCCCATTCATGTTGTAAACAAGTCTGGGCTTCTCTCTCCTATAAAGCCATTTCCTTGTCGTGGGTCATCGACTACGGGGCTGTTTGGGCCTCATTTCAATGCTGTGTCATAGATTAATACTTCGAATATTTCAAATGGCAATGAGTGAATTATACGTGTGTGTGTGTGCGTGGGAGGGACGGAGAGGGAGAGAGGAGAGGGGAGAGAGAGAGAGAGAGAGGAGGAGAGAGAGAGAGAGAGAGAGGAGAGAGAGAGAGAAGAGAGGGAGAGAGAGAGAGAGAGAGAGAGAAGAGAGAGAGAGAGAGAGAGAGAGAGAGAGAGAGAGAGGAGAGAGAGAGAGAGAGAGAGAGAGAGGGAGAGAGAGAGAGAGAGAGAGAGAGAGAGAGAGAGAGAGAGAGAGAGAGAGAGAGAGAGAGAGAGAGAGAGAGAGAGAGAGAGAGAGAGAGAGAGAGAAGAGAGAGAAAGGGAGGGAAGATAGATAGATAGAATACAGAGATAGAGAGACAGTGAGGAGTGAAAGAACATACGAAAGCTGACAGCACATGTGTGATGATCACAAGTGTGAACATGGATGGGTGTGCGCTAGGCTGGGGGTAGGCGGGGTGGGGGTGGGGGTGAGGTAGGGGGGGGGGACACATGTCCTCCTTGTTGTGTGAGGAAACAGCTGTGACGTTCACCTGGATGACTCACTGACTCGCGGGGGTTATGCAGCGGCACGCACACATCCGTACACCACACAGGGGGTATGTTTGCATAATCGTGCAAGCAAAGACATGATATACAGACTTTTCCACTTACACATCCATGCAAACATACACGCGCGAACACACACACACACAGACACACACACACACACACACACACACACACAACACACACACACACACACACACACACACACACACACACACACACACACACAACGCACATTACAACCCCTCCCCCCCCACACACACACATTACACTTCCCCTCCCCCCTCCACACCACACAAACACCCACACAGACACACACACGTACTAACCCCCTCCACACACCACATCCACCCAAACGACATCTCCCGCCCCTCCCCCCCCCCATCCCCCTCCACCCAAAAAGAATTTCCACGCACGCGCAAAACGTCCCGGGAAATGTTTACATCATCTGGCAGGTTGTGTTGGCTGAGCGCGCTTTTTATTCATAGCGGCGGGGAATGCGAGCGCTCTGTGAACGGCCACAACGCTGGTATTGATCCCAAGTAAACCATACAGACTGCACGTTACTAAACAGGGACTTTTCACACACACGTACATCGCTCCGTTTCACACGCACACGCACGCACACACACGCACACAGGCAAGAACATCCGCACAGAGGTGGCTCTTCGCTGCTCCGAACGCTCACGCCGCCTATCACTGAGACAACATGGCACAACTCACTGCCAAGTACAGCACACTTAACTTACGCATTCTTACAAAGCGCTCTTGTAACAAACACGCACGCACATACGACACACACACACACACACACACACAGACACACACACACACACACACAACACACACACACACACACACACACACACACACACACAACACACACACACACACACACACACGTACTACATTAAAACCAAGAGACTCACATATGGGTGAAAAAACGCACACAAAAACCTACCCAACAGAACCACACAGCACACACACAACAAGAATCCACAGCGCAACATACGCCTAAGGAGAACCCGCAGCGCACACGACAACAAGGAACACACACACACACACAAAAACAAAAAACAAAGACGGAACAAATAAGGACTAAAGAGGGACAGGATTGAGCAGTGGAAAGTTAGCGAAAGCGGCCACGGAAGGCAAGGACAACCGACTTCATATGAGAAGGGACAGAAGGACACCGAACAAGAGGTCGGAAGTGGAGAAGGAATGAGAGAGAAGGAATGAGAAGAGAAAAGGAGGAAAGGCAGGCGTAGAAAGAAGAGGAAGAGGAGGAGAATGAAAGGGAGACAGAAGGGGATGCGGAGGAGAATGAAAGGGAGACAGAAGGAGTGGATTAAAAAGAGAGAACAGATGTGGACAGAGAAAAGACAAGAGTAGATAGCGAGAGAATAGGAGGCAGAGGAGATGGAAACGAAGGAGGAGTAGGAGAGAAATAAGCCAAGAAAGAGCTGGAGGACGAAGGATAAGGAAGAGAAAATAAGAAGGACCTGGAGGACGAAAAATGAGAAGGGAGAGAAGAGAAGAAAGAGCTGGAGAAGGAGGATGAGGATGGAAAAAGCAACGAAGATGAAGATGTGGAAAATGATGAAGAGGGAGACCAGGTGGATGAGGCGGAGCTAAAGGAGGTGGAAGAAGCGAGATGTCTCATCCAAGATTCACTCTCCGTCGCCTGTAAGATGCCTGGAGATCATTCTGCCATCCCTCCTCCCCTCCTTCCTCCCCTCCTCTTTCCTCTTCCATCCCTCTTCCTCTCCCTCCTTCGCTTTTCTTTCCCTCATCCTCTCTCCCTCCTTTCCTTCCTCCCCCTCCTTCTTTCCCTCCTCACTCCTTCTTTCCTTCCCTCCTTCGCTTCTTTTCCTCCTCCCTCTTCGCTTCTCCTTCTCTCTCTCCTTCTTCACTCCCCTTCCTACCTTCTTCCATTCCTTCCTTCCTTCCCTCCCTCATTCCTTCTTTCCTTTTCTCCTCCTTCGCTTTTTCCCTCCCTCCTTCGCTCTTCCCTTCCTCTCTCCCTCCTTTCTTCTCCCTTCCTACCTTCTTCCATCTTCCTTCTCTCTCCTCCTTCTTTCTTTTCCTCCCTTTCGCTTCTTCCCTCCCTCCCTCCTTCGCTTCTTTCCCTCCTCTCTCCTCCTTTTCTTCACACCCTTCTACTTTCTCTTCCTCCTCCCTCCTCATTCCTTCATTCCTCCCTCCCTCCGTCTGTCCCTCCTTCCTTCCTTCCCTCCTCTGTCCTCTCCTTCCTTCTTTCCCTCCCTCTGTCCCTCCTTTCCCTCCCTCCTTCGCTTCTTTCCTTCCTCTCTCCTCCCTCCCTCTTCTTTCACTCCCTTCATACTTTCTTCCATTCCTTCCCTCCCTCCCTCATTCCTTCAAATCCTTCCCCCTCGTTCTTTCCCTCCCTCCCTCCCTCATCCCTCATACCCTGCCCATCATCTTCATCACCATTTCTTTTGCTTCATCTCTGTCATATACCTCCTCTTCTACATTTCTAAATCAACCTCATTTTCTCAATAATACCATTATCTTCTGCTGTTATTCTATCTCCGTTAATACGACTAACCCTCTACCAGTCTCAGTCTCAATCTAACTGACTGACTGTCTGTCTGTTGTGTTTGTCTATGTGTCTGTCTGTTTTTCTATCTGTGTCTGTCTTTCTACGTCCTCTCCGTCTCTGTCTATGTCTCTTATTCTCATACTCACGCACTCTCTCTCTCACTCACCACTCTCACGCACACTCACACTCTCACCCACGCACTGTCTCTCTCACTCTCTCTCTCTCTCCCCCTTCTTCCTTTCTTTCCCTTACCCTGTCCTTCCATCTGACATTCTTCCAATTCCCTACTCCTCCATCCTCGTCCTCCAACTCCCTCCACGCCATCTCCCCTCACTTCCTTTCCCATGACTTTCTTTTCCCTCTCTCCCCTCACCCTCTCTCATACATATATATATCTTTTAGGGAATAGGGCGGAGAGGGGAAAGGACAGGTGGGGGAGGGGGGAGGGGAGGGGAGGAGGGCGACTGCAGCAGCGGCCGCTACGGTGGTGGACCGTTGCCAAGCGACGAGGGGAGCCAGCCTTGGTCGGAGCGTCGTTTCATGGCAACGCGACGCCCACCACACACTCGGGTGGAGATGGAGAGGGAAGGAGAGAAGGGGTGGGGAGGGAAGGAGAGGGGGTGGGGGAGGGAGGGGGGGGTGGGGAGGGAAAGGAGAAGAGAGAGAGAGAAGAGAGAGAAGAGAGAGAAGAGAGAGAGAGAGAGAGAGAGAGAGAGAGAGAGAGAGAGAGAGAGATTTAGAGAGATTTAGGATGGCTTCAGCTTACAGTGACAGAGCTCGTGCGGTGTCCTCCTCCCCCTCCCTTCCCCTCTCTCCCTCCCTCCCTCCCTCCCTCTCTCTCTCCTCTCTCTCCTCTCTCTCTCTCTCTCTCTCTCTCTCTCTCTCTCTCTCTCTCTCTCTCTCTCTCTCTCTCTCTCTCTCTCTCTCCTCTCACCCCTCCTCCCTCCTCCTTCAATCGCGCCGCTGTAAGTGGGAGGAGGGGACACAGGGGGGAGGCGAAGACCAGAGCGGACTCCGCGAGGGGAAAGGGCGCCTCTGCTTGCAGCCACGACCGCGGGCCTCGTGGGTGCGCGTCTGACTTGCATCACGGCGGAGGCACAGCACGCAGGAGTGG
>NW_020872546.1:57894-62894 GCF_003789085.1 Penaeus vannamei
GAGAGAAGAGAGAGAGAGAGAGAGAGAGAAAAAGAAAGAGAAAGAAAGAGAAAGAAAGAAAGAGAAGAGAGAGAGAGAAAGAGAAAGAGAAAGAGAAAGAGAAAGAAGAAAGAGAGAAAGAAAGAAAGAGCGAAGCGAAGCGCATATGCGTTAATGTGCATGTATGTGCATGTGGATGGATCATACCAAAATGCCTCGTTAATATGAGAGTGAACGTCCGTGTATGGCATGTGGCCTGTACGATAATCCCCCCTCCCCCCCACCTCCACGCCCCACCCCCAACCCCCAAACCCCGCGCAGGCCCAAGCGTCACAGGGCCTCTTCGACGTCGAACCGACTTCTTGCCCGTTTTCGGCCAGCTGTCAATCAGGTGTCAAAGAGCGCCTCGAGTCGCCGATTTCCCAAGGCCTTTTCGCGCACTTCAAATTAGCAGACGCGCTAACAACATGCAGGCTGTCTGTCTGTCTGTCTGTTTGTCTGTCTCTTTGTCTGTCCGTCCGTCCTCTACTATCCTCTTTTTCTTCTTCCTCCCTCCCTCCCTCTCTCGTCTTGCACCTCTCTTCCTCTCTTCCTCCCTCCCTCCCTCCTCCCTCCTTTCCTCCCTCCCTCTCCTTCCTCCTTTCCTCCTCCCGTCTCTCCTCCTTTCCTCCCTGCCGAGCGAAAAAACCGTTTCCGAACGAAGAGAAATCGCAGCAGCATCACCTCGACCCGTAAATATCTTCAAATAGCTGCGAGAACAATATGTAGCCAAGATAAAAATCAACGCAAGACGAAGAGAGGGAGAGAGGGAGAGAAGAGAGAGAGAGAAGAGAGAGAGAGAGAGAGAGAGAGAGAGAGAAGAGAGAGAGAGAGAGAGAGAGAGAAGAGAGAGAGGAGAAGAGAGAGAGAAAGAAAGAAGAAAAGAAAGAAAGAGAGAGAGAGAGAGAGAGAGAGAGAGAGAGAGAGAGAAGAGAGAGAGAGAGAGAGAGAGAGAGAGAAGAGAGAGAGAGAGACAGAGAGAGAACAAAGACCCAGAGAGAAGTAGAGAGAAAGAGAGAGAAGAGAGAGAGAAAGAGAGAAAGAGAGAGAGAGAAAGAGAGAAAGAGAGAAAGAGAGAAGAAGAGAGAGGAGAGAGAGAGAGAGAAGAGAGAAGAGAGAGAGAGAGAGAGAGAGAGAGAAGAGAGAGAGAGAGAGAGAGGAGAGAAGAGACAGAGAGAAAGAAGAGAAGAGACAGAAGAGAGAGAGAGAGAGAGAGAGAGAGAGAGAGAGAGAGAGAGAGAGGAGAGAGAGAGAGAGAGAGAGAGAGAGAGAGAGAGAGAGAGAGAGAGAGAGAAGAGAGAGAGAGAGAGAGAGAGAGAGGAGAGAAAGATGAGAGAGAGAGAGAAGGAGAGAGGAGGAGAGAGAGAGAGAGAAGACAGAGAGAGAAAAGATAAGACAGAGCAGATGGAGAGAGGCAGTACGGGAACATACAGAGACAGACCAGAGTACGAAGGCGGCGTCGCGGGCCAGGCGGAACCCCTGGCGACCCGCAGGTGGCCTCCCCCTAACCCCCCCCCCATCCCCACGCACCCCGCGGTCCCAGCTAGCGGTTCGTTGGCGCGCCGCGATAGCCCCCGCGAGCGAGTCCTCCCCAGCGCCGCCCGACCCCCGAGGGAGGAGCCCTGGGTATCAAGCGGCGCCTCGCTTCCCGACGGCCTTTTCTCGCGGAGTTCGTGGGCCCGTGGACGCGACGCCTGTTGATGGCCCCGTCGCTGGCCTGCAAGGGCGCTTCGGTTTCGGTGGGTCTTGCGGAGGCGGACAGCGCTATACGGCCGGGCGAACACACAGGAAAATAATCAAACAATCAAATAAAGTAAATTAAAACATACACCACACACACACACACACACACACACACCACACGCACACTCACTCACTCACACACACACACACACTCTCACACGACAAAACACACACACAAAATTCAAACCCCCCCGTCCCCTCCCCCGCCGCCCACCCCACGAAACGACGCACGCCCCCCCCGCCCCCCCCCGCACACCCCCTTGTCTTTCCGGCGGTGTTTTCCTCCTCCTCGGAAAGTTGGGGCCGAAAACCCGGGGCAGCGACGCCGTCCATTAAGGGAAGGGCGCGACGGTGGACGTGGGGGCGGGGGTGAAGGGGGTGGGTTGGGGGGCGTTTGGGGTGATGAAAGGAGTGCGCGGGTGGGAGCTTGTTGTTATGAGTAAGGGGGTGAATGGGTTATGAAAAGGAGGCGGGGCGAGGGCTAGGTGAGTGGGGTTTTAGGAATATAATGCGGGAGTGGAAGTTTGGGTATGCTGGGCAGGGGGAGGGAATTAGAGTATGAGGGGGGGAGGGAACTGGTAGTATTGAGGGGGGGGGAAGAGTTGGGGTTATGAGGGGAGTGGGTATCAGGTGGATAGAAAACGGAGGGTGTTGTTGTTAAAGGAGTAGTAAAACTTTCCCTCCAAAGGTTACTCTTGCTCCTTAGGCCTGCACCCCCCCCCCTACCCCCTGTACCCCGTTCCCCCGGCCCCATAACCCCTTCCCTCTGACCGCCAAAGCAACTCACCTTGGGTCTCCTCCGGTAGGCACCCCCCCTTTCTCTCTCTATCTTTTCTCTTGCTCGTTCTCTCTCTGTCTACATCTATCCCTGCCTCCCTCTCTCAGCCCCTTTCTGTTTACTTGTCCAACTCTGTCTGTTTCTATTTCTGTGTAAGTGTCTGTGTGTCTGTCTCTCTCAGCCTTTCTTCTCTCTATTTCTGTATCGTATCTGAATGTATGTCTTGTTTGTGTGGTCTCTCTCTTTCTCTACCTCTGTCTGTCTGTCTGTTCCAATTTCTGTGTCTGTCTGCGTATCTGTTCTAAAACTTCCTGTGTTTTGTCTCTTGTCTCTCTGCTTTATGTCTCGTGCTGGTTTTTGTGCCACTCTCTCAATCTTGTGTACCCTGTTGTCTGTCACCATGTTTACCTAATGTCTGGTGTCTGGTCTCTGTCTCTCTCTCTTCTCTCTTGTCTGTTCTTTTTCCAATAATTTCTGTTTGTCTGTCTCTGTCTTTCTCTGCCTATGTTCCTGTCCTCCTCGCTCCTCCTGTGCCCAACACGTTCGCCTTCTGAACGCCTCCTTCTTCTATCTGAACAGATTCTCTCTCCCTCCTTCCCTTCCTCCCTTTTCCATGGTCCAAATTTCTTCCTCTCCCTTCCTTTCCTTTCTCCCCTTTCCATGTCCAAACTCTCTCTCCCTCCTTTCCTTTCCCCCTTTTACATGTCCAAACTTTTCTCTTACCACTCCCCCCCCCTATTTTTCTTACATCTTTTTTCTACCTTATCTATCGAACTCTCGCCCTCCTCCACACTTTTACGACGCTCCCTCTTGTCATACCCTCGTCCTTTTCCGTTTTGTTTTCCGTTTTCCGTTTTGTTTTTTTTCCCTTTTTTCTCCCTTCGGTATTGTTTTTATCCGTTTTTTGTTTTTTTTCCCCGTACCGCTTACTGAATCCTCTTTTTTTTCGGCGTCTCAAAGGTCAATCGGACCGGGCCGCGCATAAATTTGAACAAACTGTCGCTACAACATCACAGTTCTGCTACATTTCGAATGATTTAGTGTCGGTTATCAAGATACTCTATGTAATAACGATTAACTCGAATAAGCGTTATGTGCGATTCACCTACATCTCTCCCTACTTATAGTTCATTCGTATATAAGCAGCACATACTCCTTACTTCAGACTCAAAACACCAACAAAATATCTAAACATTCATCATGGTCGCATCATATAGTGATCGGGAACTCCGTGCCACAACGGGCGCGACACACGAAACGCTAGGGGGGACACGGGGTATATCCTTAATCTTTTTAACATCATTATATTTTTTTTTTTTTACCGCGAATTTTAGAGACAGAATGTAGACGTACGATATAGAGGCAGATAAGCAGGAACATATACACACACAGACCCAGGCATAACAAAGGCACAGACAGGCGCACAAACAGACCACAGACTGAAACAGAAAGGACAAACAGACACACATACACACACACATCTCCTTCCCTCACTCCCCCCCCCCCCCCACACAATCCGTAACGCCAAGCTTCCTCCATCCGTCATCCCGAGGTTCCCGGATGCTCTCTGACGTCACACGCCGCACAGGGACACTCAGCGGGACCCGGAACACGACGGAGGTGACGGAGGCGGCAACGGTGACGAAGGCGACGAGAGGGAACCGAAGGAGGGAACACCGTAGACACCGACGAAGACCCGAACAAAGTCTTACCCCCCCCTCCCCAACTATCCATAGGCCTACATACAAACACGTGGGAGAGGGGGGGGGGGAGGGAGAGGAACTGATGTTACTTCATGACGGTAGTTTGACGGTGGTGGTGATAACGACAGTATGATGACGATGATAGACGTGTGTGTGATGATGGTGGTGGTGAAAGCGAGATGATGATGATGATGTAAATGATGACGGTGGTGATTGTAAATGATTATGATGGTGCTGATGGTGATATGATGATGATGATGAGGACGAGTGATTGTAATGATTAAGGTGATGATGATGATGGTAAAAGAATAGCAGTGGTGGCTGCTGCTCATGTGTGTGATGATGATACGATAAATACAAACTAATGAGATAAAAAAACATAAGAAAAAAAAAAACAAAAACCTAAATGAAGCACAGAAGCGTAGGTTCTTAATACCAAGAGAGAGAGAGGAGGAGGAAATGAAGGAGAGGAGAGAGAAGAAGAAGAGAGAGAGAGGAGAGAGAGAGGAGAGAGAGAGAGAGAGAGAGAGAGAGAAAGAGAGAGAAGAGAGAGAGAGAGAGAGAGAAAGAAGAGAGAAGAGAGAAGAAAGAGAGAGATAAGAGAGAGAGAGAGAGAGAGAGAGAGAGAGGGAGAGAGAGCAGAGAGAGAGAGAGAGAGAGAGAAGAGAGAGAAAGAGAGAGAGAGAGAGAGAGAGAGAGAGAGAGAGAGAGAAGAGAGAGAAGAGAGAGAGAGAGAGAGAGAGAGAGAGAGAAAGAGA
>NW_020872546.1:70394-82894 GCF_003789085.1 Penaeus vannamei
GCCGACACGTGGGGGCGGGAGGACGTCAATCAGGACAAAAGGAGTGAAATACAACGGGGCGCGTGGGGACGGGACGGGCTGAGGCATTCAGAGTGATACGCACATTCCTACATACATAAACATACACATTTACTTAACTTCGCTGCTCGCTCGCTCGCATCGCTCGCTCCCGCTCCGCTCGTCGCTCTCGCTCATTCGCTCTCGCTCTCGCTTCCTCTCGCTCTCGCTCTCGCTTCTCTCTCTCTCTCCACACAACATACACAATATCCCGTATTCCACCTATGTCTCTCGCAGCTGAAGAGTGTCTGTGTGGGGGGTGGCACCAAAATGAAGAGACGAAAGGACGGGGATCATGAAGAAAGGAAAACGANATATATCAATATATATATATATATATTATATATATAGTGATACATAATATATATAAGTGTGTTTTTGGGTTATACTATAATATATATATATATATATACAACTTAAAGAGAGAGAGAGAGATAAGGGGGGAGGAGAGGGAGGAGGGAGAAACAGAGGGAGACCAAAGTGAACCGCGAGACCGACAGGCGTAGCGAGCAAGTCTCTCCATTATTTGAAGATCGATCAGCTCGCAGAGACGAAGTCCAACAAGGTGCGCCGCCGTCATTATTCTAAATCCTCAGAAGCTACAACAACAAACAACAAACGAAAAGCCAACCGCCCACAAAAAAAAAAAACGAACCGAATTTCCGACTCGCGGTACAACAAACAAAACCTCACCGAACCACGAACCGCACGTGCAAACAAAACCGACGACAAACCGACAACAAACCGCAACGACAAACAAAACCAGGACCTGAACACGAACGAACGACAGACGAACCACGACCGAAAAACAAAATAAAACCGACCGAACCTCACCAACCCGAACCGCACGACAAAAAATCCGAACGACAAAACCACGAAACCGCACGACAAACAAAACCCTGAATGGACGACGAACGACACGGACACACGAACCTCCGAGCCGCACATCAAACCCAAAACCAACCGTCAACCGATATCACCACCGAAACCGTGGCAGTCTCATCATCAATCATCTCATTACCCTTCCCATTCACAAAGATGTTGGCCAGGCCACGGCGGCCAACGGACCGCCAAGAGGATGTCACATCACCCGCGGAAGTCGGCGGCCTGTCAGGATAGGGCGCGGACAGGCCTCGTTCCTACAACCACTTTTTTTCATCTCGTCTTTTTATGGCCATCTTTCTATTATGATATCTTTCGCCTGATTTCGTGCTCGGGTTTTTTTTTTCCTGCTTTGTTGTTGCTTGTCGATTATCAGCTTCTCCTCCATCCTCCGCCCTCACCTGCCCGTTCTTCTATTGCCCCATTTTCTCTCCTTTCTCCGTCCAACTTCACCCATCCCCATCCCCTCCTCTTCCTCCCTACTCTCCTCCCATTCTCCTCTCCTCCTCCTCCTACTCCTCCTCCTCTCCAAATATCCTCACTCATCCTCTCCTCCCCCCATCCTCCTTCCTCCTCGTACCTCCTCCTCCTCCTCCTCTCCACCACCCACCTCCCACCTCCATCTCCTCCACCACCACCTCCACCCCCATCACTTCCACCTCCTCCACCTTTCCTCCTTCCTTCCTTTGTGCCCGGATCCTTACATGCTCCTAAGATGCTCCGCCAGCCGCGGTAAGAACAAGTGTTATTAGTCAATCCTCCCCCCCGGCTCTCTCTGAGTTCATTTTCCCCAGCGCCGCCTTCTTCGTATGTCTATCCTATTCCTTCTTCTCCTTCTTCCTCTCCTATTCCCTTTCTACGCATTCGGTTATGCATTTCTTATTCTTTCTTTTTCTCCTCTTCCATTTGTCTTTCTACCCACTCTGTATGCCTTCTTATTCCTTTCTTCTCATTTTCCTGTTCCATTTTCTGTTCTTTCGTCTTCCCCACTTTCTGTTACATCGCTTCACCTGTTTGTTTTTTTCTCCTCTTCTTTACTGCCTCCTTCCTACTTCCATTTTCCTTCTTATATTCTCCCGATTTCTCTTCAGCTCATTGCCATTTTTCTTTCTCCTCTCCCCTTCACCGCTCTCACCTCCACCTTCCTTTTATCTCCTCCTCCCTCCTCCCTCCTCCATTTTTCTTCTTCTCTCCTCCTCATTCCTCCTCCTCTTTCCTCCTTTTCCACTCAACCCACCTTCCTCCCTCACCCTGGTGTTATAAAAAAGGCCTCAGCCTCCTCCTCCTTCCTTCCTACCTTTCCTTACTCCCTTCCTCTCCTCTTCCTTCCCTTCTTCCTCCCTCCTCCTCTCCTCCTCCTCTCCTCCTCCTCCTCCTCCCCTCCTCCTCCTGCCTCCTCCCTCCTCCTCCCTCCCTCCCTCCTCCCTCCCTCCCTCCTCCCTCCCTCCCTCCCTCCCTCCCCTCCCTCCCTCCCTCCCTCCTCCTCCACTTCCCTACCCTCCCTCCCTCCACCCTGGTTTATTAAAAAGCCTTTGTTGGACGACGTGCGTGACGAGCAAAACACAAGCAAAACTCACCCGGCGCGCACAGGGGAGGCGCCTCTCGCCGTGGCAGGAAATGCTTTGCTTGACTCAGATGGATGACTGCAGATGAAGGGAGGGAGAGGGAGAGAAGGAGGAGGGAAAGGAAGGAGAGAGAGAGGAGAGAGGGAAAGATAGAGAGAGGGTGGGAGGAAGGGAGAGAGGGAGGGGAGGAAGGAAGAGAGGAAGGAGAAAGGGAGGGTGAGAGAAGTAGCGGACTGAAGAGATAGAGACAGAGCGAGAGCGGAGAGAGAGAGAGAGAAGATATATTAGATTTTGATTGAGCGCTTGATATATAGATTAGATATAATCACAAGGCAAAATAATGATAAAAAAAAACAGCTGGTTGAGGTAAGGAATCTAATTAAACAAAGAAAGAGAGGACCCCTCACAAACAAGATTTTTAAAAAAAGTAAGACAAAAAAAAAAAAAAAAAAAAAAAAAAAAAAAAAAAAAAACACCATCAATCCCGCCCAAACCTCACACACACAAAAAACAACAACAACAAAAAATAGACACCAACCTCCCAGATAAACAAGACAAACCCCAACATACACACGGCGAATGGCTCCCCCTTTTCCCGTCGTCAGCGTGCAATTAAAAAGCGTCGCAGTGCCATGAGATATGCCAGCCGAAGGGGGGTGGGGGGGGGGAGAAAGGGGTTGGCACGCTATCCTAATAAATTACCTTCTCCCCTCCCCCCCCCTTCCAAGCAATTAAGCCTTCTTGAGTCATGCAATCCACAAGCAGACAGCGATGCGACCTTGCCATCAACGAGGTCGCACGGATTGGGGGGGGGATGGGGGTTGGGGGAGGGGTTGGGGTGAGAGGGGGTTGGGGTGGGGGGAAGGGGTAGGAGGCAGGGGCTTGAGCAGAGGCAGTTTTACTTTCGCTCTTTTCACTTCACGAGGTTAGACGAATGGTTATATACGTACATACATACATGCACAGTCACGCATACAGACGCACACGCTAAAACGCACACACATACATTAAATACACATTTTGCAAACAAAAACACACACAAACGAACACACGCCTCTCTATCTCTCTCTCTCTCCACTCTTCCCCCCCTCCCACCCCCCATACAAAATAACTAAAACCAAAAACCATCGTAAAGAATAAACTAAAAAAAATAAACTCCATTTAAGAGGGTTTAAAGCCCACCTCCTTCCCCTCACCCCTCTCACGCCCCCCCCTTCGGGTTCATTACAGTTCGTCGTACAGAGATCATGCTCGCCAGACACATCAGTCATGCACGCAATCGCTTGTAATACAGCGTGGGGAAGGAGGGGGAGGAGGGAAGAGGGGAGGGAGAAAGGTGTGATGGAGGGGGTAGGAGGAGATGGGAAGGAGGGGGAGGTAGGGTGGGGAAGGAGGGGAGGGGAAGAAGGGGTGGGGAAGGAGGGAGGAGGAGGGGTGGGGAAGGATGGGGAGGAGGAGGAGAGGAGGGGAAGGGGAAGGAGGAGGAGGAGGGGAAGGAGAAGGAGAGGAAGGGCCTTTCGGGCAGAGTACCAGCGCGTGCTTGTGACTGTCCTAAATAAAATATTTTAGAGCATTTCCGGCGGAGGAGAAAGAGGAGGAGGAGGGAAGGTGGATGATGACGATGACGATGATGGTGATGATGATGATGATGAGGAGGAGGAGAAGGTGGACGAGGACGAGGACGAGGACAGGAGGAGGAGGAGGAGGAGGAGGAGGAGGAAAGGAGGAAGGAGAAGAGAAGGTGGACAAGAAGAAGGTGGGAGAAGATGATAGAGAAGAAGAAAAAAAAATGAATGGACGATAGGAGAAAGGAAAAGACGGTGATAAGGAGAGCAGGATAATAGAAGGAAGGTGAGAAGGAACACAAAGAAGAGGAAGAGGAAGAGGAGAATAAGAGCAGTAGAGCGAGGGGCTCCACAACACCGCGGGCGAGAGTGGGCGAGAGTGGGCGTGAGTGGGCGTGAGAGGGTGACCCACCGACGGGCGAGGAAGGGGGTAACAGGGGACAGGATGCCCTAGCTAACATATCCTGCCCATATTCTCGCCAGCACTTGCCACTCATGTGCCCTGATTGTGGAAAGAGGAGAGAGGAGAGGGAGAGAGGGGAGAGAGGGGAGAGGGAGACGGAGAGGGGAGATTGAGGGGAGAGAGAGAGAGAGAGAGAGAGAGAGAGAGAGAGAGAGAGAGAGAGAGAGAGAGAGAGAGAGAGAGAGAGAGAGAGAGAGAGAGAGAGAGAGAGAGAGAGAGAGGAAGAGAGAGAGAGAGAGAGAGAGAGAGAGAGAGAGAGAGAGAGAGAGAGAGAGAGAGAGAGAGAGAGAGAGGAAGGAAGTGTGGAGGAGGAGTGAGAGGCAAAGGTGTGGGAGGAAGCATCAGGAGGAGGAGGAGGAGGAGGAGGAGGAGGAGGAGGAGGAGGAGGAATGAGAGACGGGGAGGAGTCGGAGAGGAAACGAAGCGTGAAAATTGCTTAGTTGCGAGGAATTAGAATAATAACAGTGGGAGGACGAGAATAAACGAGAATCAACGAGAATGCACGAAAGGAGAGAAGAGCACGTGACACAAAGCAGGCTCAAGGGCGACGGAGATACGAAAGAGAAACAGATAAACAAACACAAATAAAAGAAAAAAAACTCCCAAAGAATAAAACAGAAGATCAAAGAAATAGGTGGTGGTTATCATGATGAAAGGGAAAGCGAAGAAAAAGAAAGTCAAAAGGTAAAAGAAAAAGAGTAAAAAAAGAAAGAAAGACGTAAAACAGGACAACGACAAAGAAGAAGAAGAAGAAGAAAAAGAAGACAACGATGTAGTCGTGGAAGTAGTAGTAGTAGAAGAAAAGAAAATAAAGAAAAAGAAAGAGAAAAAAGGAAATAAAAGAAAACGAAAGAACGAAGAAAAGAGAAGAAATAAACAAAAGACAGAAAACAACCAAGAAGAAGAACAACCGCAAGCAGGTGCAAGAACAGAATGAAGAACTCTTGAACTCTTAAATTCCCTTGCGATGAACATTCCAGACGAGATCAATTGCGAGATAAAGGATAAAGAGGAGTAAGAAGCAGAGTGATGATGATGATGAAAAAGAAGAAGGGAAGAGCGTAACAAGAGTAAAGAGTGAGAGACAACACATGGAGGAGGACGAGAAAGGAAGAGAAAATAATAACAAGGAAGTCAGGAGAAAAAAAAGGAAGTGGAAATAATGAAGAAAAATACTCAACGGCACATGAGTAAAGTGAAAATAATAAAAAAGACGATAAAAACAACTATTTGACAAAGTAAAACAAGTATACACGTACACGACAAAAACAAACAAACAAACATACACACACACACACACACGCACACACGCACGCACACGCACGCACGGGCGCGCACACACACACACACACAACACCCCGCTCTTTCCTCACCTCCAACAGCAAGTTTACCTACACCTGTAATCACTCACAAAGCCACCTTCAAACACCTACCAAATACCCTTCCCCCTCCATAATCCCATCCCTCCCCCCTTCCCCTGTCCTCTCCCTCCTTAACCCGTATCCGATCCCTTTCCCCTGTCCTCTCCCCTCCCTTCTTTCCCTTCTCCTTCCTCCCCTCTCTTCTTTCCCTCCTCCCCTCCTCCTCCCTCCCTCCCTCCCTTCTTTCCCTCCCTCCTTTCCCCTCCCTCCCTCTCTTCCCTCCTCCCCCCCCCTCTCCCCTACCCCCCCACCTCTATTCTCTACCTCCCCTCCCCTCCCCTTCCCCTCCCCTCCCCCCCCTCCTTCCTCCTCTCACGCCCAAGCCTCGACAAAGCTGCTCAAAATTCCCTGAAATACCCAAGAGATCGAGGCGTGTGCTTGGCAACGCCCCCAATTTCAAGGTTGGGCGAGGGGCGTTCTCTTCCAAATTTATTCCAATTCGGGTCTTTGTTTCTCCCCCCTATTTGGTTTTCGTGGGGATGATGATGAGTAATACAATAATAATAAACAATAATAATAAAATGAAGATGATGATGATGACGATGATGATGATAAAATAAATAAGATAATAATAACAACTATAAGAACAATGGAGACGGATGATGATAAAATAATGTAAAATAATAATAATGATGATGATATCAATATTAATAATAACAATAGCAATAATAACAATGACAACGATAAGGATAAGCACCCAGCATCATCAACAAACAGATTCAAAACCCATGCAAACAAAAGATAAAAGAAAAACGAAAGAATGAATAAAAAAAAAAACAAGCAAGCATGCAACTAAAAATAAATATCCTCGAATTTCCGACGCGAACTGCAGGCCACGTAACTGAAATGCCTGAACCACGGCATACGTACCGGGTGGGAATGTGGAAATCTAAAAATCTAGTATCACAGTTTCGGATACCCAGGAGTTTTATCTATTAATCTAGTACTTCTAGAGATAGAGATCTATTGATCTAACAATCTCTAACTGGGGAATTAATGAATGAGCGAAAAAATAAAGTTTGTTTTCCTGTAAGAAGAATGGTGAATATAGTAACTTCTATTCTCAATCTCGAAATTCTATTAACCTTGCATGTATATCACAAATATCTACCAAATCTCGAAATCTCTTTAATCTAACAACGGTATTCGAAAAAAATATTTATCTTTGAAATCAAAATAGAAAATCCAAAATCCGTTAAGCTTTATGCACCGCGAAGAGAAATAATACAAGTTATCTTTATATAAAACCGAAGGGAAATATCTAAATCTGGTAAATTCCATATAATGCAAGGAAAGAAAGAAATCTATAAATCTAGCAATCTCTATACAAAACCACGGAAGAAATCTATAAATCTAGTAATCTTTATAGAAAGCGAGGAAAGAAATCCATAAATCTAGTAAACCCCAAACAAACCAAGGGAAGAAATATAAAAATCCAGTAACCTAATAAGGAAGAGCGCTTGGGAACAACTTTGTCACATTCTTGAAATCGCGTGCGAGGAAGCACAAACACGAGCGCGGACTCAGAAAAGAAGACAGACGTAAAACATGGTAATAAAAGTGACTGAAATATATCGAATATTATGATCGAAAAATGATAAAAAAATATAATCCTGAGTAAGAAATGAAAGGGGGGTGATGGTGGATTCAAAACAGAAGCAAAGAGAAAGCCCGTACGAATACGTACGGAAAAAAAAAAATGGAGAGAGAGAGAGAGAGAGAGAGAGAGAGAGAGAGAGAGAAGAGAGAGAGAGAGAGAGAGAGAGAGAGAGAGAGAGAGAGAGAGAGAGAGAGAGAGAGCGAGAGAGAGAGAGAGAGAAGAGAGAGAGAGAGAGAATAAATAATAAATAATAATAAATAAATAGGTCGTCGAAAGAAACCGAACAAGAGGGGGCGCTACTGTTGAAAGAAATATCACCTGACAAGGACAAAACCACAAAAAAGATTCCAAAATAGCAATCACATCATCAACATCGATAAGACAACCACAGCAACCACAACCTTCCCGCGGCCATCTAAAAAACAGCGCCAACCACAGCAACCAAAAACCCACGCAGGAACACAGGGCTGAAGGTCGAACGGTCGACCAGGAAGTTGATATCCCCCCCGTCCTCTCCTCCTTCCTCCTTCTTCCTCTTTTTTTTCCTTTCTCCTTCTTCTTCTCGTACCCCTGTCATTCCCCTTCTCCTCCCACTCCTTTTCCTCCTTCTTTCCTTTCTCGCACTCTTCCCCCTCCCTCCCCCCCACCCTCTAACCCCTTTGGGGTCGTTCGGACACGGATCAGGCCCGTTATCCTTATAGATGCACGTGATCGCGTTAGAAAAGGGAGGAGGAGGGGGGCTTAAAGAGATTTGGGAGGGGGGGTGGAAGTCACAAAGCAAGCACACAAGAGCCCTTTCCCTTCCCTTCCCCTTCTTCATCCTCATCATCTCCATTCCCTTCCCTTTCCCTCCCCTTTTCCTTTTCCTATCCTTTGCCTTCCCTCCTTCCTACCCTTTCCAACCCATTCCCTTCCTTCCTTTCCCTTTCCTTTCCTTTCCTTTTCCTTATTCCTTCCCTCCCACTTCCTTTCCCCCTTCCTTCCTTCCCCCCCCTCCCTCCCTCCCTTCCACGAAACATACGCCCGGCTATCTGTCTGTGTCTGGCTGGCAACGCTGCAGTGTCACAGTGCCACCGGGGCCACCTGAAGGATGATGCTACGGCACTACATTGCACTCTTTGACATTTCCTATTAACCTTGGCTCTCTAGACGCGAGTGTTCCCAGGTGGCGGAGAAGGGGGAGGAGGGAGTAGAGGAGGAAGTAGAGGAGGGGGGCAGGGAAGTGGAGGAGGGGATTGTGGGAGTTGGGAGGGGAGTGGTGGAGAGGGGGAGGCAGCGGGAGTGGGGGAGGGAGAGGTAGCGAAAGAGAGGAGAGGGAGGTGGCGGAGAGAGGGAGAGGAGGAGGGAGAGGGGGGAGGACGGTGGAGGAGGAGGGAGGGGTGAGGAGGAGGGGAGGGGAAGGAACCCACCCTACCCGACGGAAATACCACTAACGTAAACACAATGTAAAGAAAACAGGTGAAGACAGAAGAGGATGTCTGAGGGTGTTAAAAGAGAAGGGGAAGAGGAGGAGGGGAGGAGGGGAGGAGGAGGAGGAGGAAGAGGAGGCAATAAGAGAGAAGGAGCAAAGATGAGGAAGAGGAGGAGGGAGAGGAGGCGAATAATATAGAAAGGAACAAATAAATCAATAAAACTTGAAGGAGGAGGAGAGAAAAAAAGCAGAAAACGAGAAAAAGAAAAGAGAAAGGAAGTAGAAAAATAAAGAAAGGGCATCGAAGTAAAAAAAAACAGAGAGAGAGAGAGAGAGAGAGAGAGAGAGAGAGAGAGAGAGAGAGAAGAGAGAGAGAGAGAGAGAGAGAGAGAGAGAGAGAGAGAGAGAGAAAGAAAGAGAGAGAGAGAGAGAGAGAGAGAGAGAGAAAAGTAAGAAAGAAAGAGAAAGAAAAAGAAAGAAAGAAAGAAAAGAAAGAAGAAAGAAAGAAAGAAAGAAAGAGAAAGAAAGAAGAAAGAAAGAAAGAAAGAAAAAAAGAAAGAAAGAGAGAAAGAAGAGAGAGAGACAGAAACAGGTAGGCCCAAACACCACAGGCATAAAAAAAGGGGAGGGAAGGAGTGAGCAAAGAGGGGTGAGGGGGTGGGGGAGGAAGAGAAATGAGAAGTGACAGGACAAAATAAAAGCTACAATTGGCGAGCACGACTGTTTATTGGGCGAAATCAGCCGACGTTTCAATCCATCCCGGACCAATCAGGCGAGGCGGGGATGGGGCGGCGGAGGGGGGGGGGGGAGGTCGTTTGGTGGATGGGGAGGAGAGGGAGGGATGGGGGGGGGAGAGGAGAAGAGGGAGGATGGGGAAGGAGGAGAGGGAGGGATGGGAAGGAGGGAGGAGGAAGAAAGGGAGGGGGGAGGAAAGAGAGGGAGGAAAGGAGGGGGTGGTGGAGGAGGAGGAGAGAGAGGGAGTGAAGGAGGGACGAAGCGTAATGGGAGGGAAGAGAGAGGAGAGAGAGAGAGAGAGAGAGAGAGAGAGAGAGAGAGAGAGAGAGAGAGAGAGAGAGAGAGAGAGAGAGAGAGAGAGAGAGAGAAGGAGGAAGAGAAGAGAGGGAGGAGGAGAGGAGGAGGAGGAGGGGAGGAGGAGAGGAGGAGGAGGAGGAGGAGGAGGGAGAGGAGAGAGGGAGAGAGAGGAGAGGGAGAAGAAGGGGAGGGAGAGGGAGAGAAACCGAGAGAAAAAACAAAGAACGGAAAATGAAAGAAAAAAAAGAAAAAATACAATATCAACAACACACACCAACAAATAAAAAAAAAAAAACCCGGAGCAGGAAATACGGACGAGAAAAAGAAGGAAACAGAAACAGAAATATTAAGGCCAGCGAAGGATTGAGGCAACACAAGATCCCCTCGAGCTATGGACATGCGCAAGAAAGGATGAGCCATTCACAAACATGACTCATGGTGATGGTGTTGATAATAATTAGAATAACAGTAATAATAACATCCATATCAAAATGTAATACGGTGTACTACAATACAATACCAATGATTATAATATCAATAATATTATATTATTAATAATAATAACAATATATGATGATGATATGATGATGATGATGATGATGATGATGATGATGGTAATAATAACAACAAAGATAGTACTGATCTTCACAATAACGATGGCAATACCAAAAATAACAATAAAAATAACAATAAAAAAATAGTAATAACAACAATACCGACACATAAAGATAACAGAAACAAAAACAACAGAATGTCACCTTCACATACCATACAGTCTGCGCACCAAGAAAAGGTGGAAGCAAGCAAAGACCAAGGGAAGAAAAGCAAACGAGAGGGCGAGAAAAGACTCAAGGTGAGAGAGCCAACGGGGGAATATGATGATATAAGGTGGGGGGGGTGGGGGGGAGGAGGAGGAAGGAAGGAGGAGGAGGAGGAGGAGGAGGAAGGAGGAGGAGGAGGAGCGAGGAGGAGGAAGGAGAAGGGAGGAGGATGAGAAGGAGGAGGGGCAAAGAAGAGAGAGAGAGAGAGAGAGAGAGAGAAGAGAGAGAGAGAGAGAAGAGAGAGAGAGAGAGAGAGAGAGAGAAGAGAGAGAGGAGAGAGAGAGAGAGAGAGAGAGAGAGAGAAAGAAGAGAGAGAAGAGAGAGAGAAGAGAAAGAGAGAAAGAGAGAAGAGAAAGAGAGAGAGAGAGAGAGAGAAGGAAGATAGAGATAGAGAAGAAAAGAGAAAGAGAAAAGAGGGGAGAAGAGAGAAGAGAGAGAGAGAAGAGAGAGAGAGAGAGAGAGAGAGAGAGAGAGAGAGAGAGAGAGAGAGAGAGAGAGAGAGAGAGAGAGAGAGAGAGAGAGAGAGAGAGAGAGAGAGAGAGAAGAGAGAGAGAGAGAGAGAGAGAGAGAGAGAGAGAGAGAGAGATAGAGATAGAGATAGAGATAGAGATAGAGAAAGAGAAAGAGAAAGAGAAAGAGAAAGAGAAAGAGAAAGAGAGAGAAAATGAGAGGAAGATAGAGAGAAAAAAGACAGATATAGAAAAAGAAATAAAAATGAGGAATAAAAGCGAAACGACGAAAGAAGACAGAAAGAGAAAAAGGAATAAGAGAAAGAGAGAGGAAGACTTAACCCAGTGAGGCAAGAGGAGGGGAGGGAGGGGAGGGGAGGAGGGGGAGGGAGGGAGGAGGGGAGGGGAGGCGAAGGAGGCAGCGGAGACGGGTAGAGTGAGCAAGCGAGGGGGGGAGGGGGAGGGGGATGGGGACGGGGGAGAGGCACAACGCGTTCGGTGCACATGCACTTGGCTGCTCTTTGTGGCGAGACTCCGCTTTCACATGGCGGCGGCGGCGGTACGGGGAGGGCGGGGGAAGGGGACGGGTAGGGAGGTGGAGGGGAGGAGAGGGAGGAGAGGGAGGAGGAGGAGGAGAGGAGGGGGGGGGAAGGGAAGATGGAGGAGGAGAGAGAGGAATAGGAGGAGGAGGGAAGAGGCGGAGAAGAGAGGGAGGAAGAGGAAACCGGGGAAAAGGGGGAAGCTCAGAGGAGAGGAGGAGGAGGACGAGGAGGAGAGGGGGAAAGAAGAAGAAGAAGAAGAAGAGGAGGAGAAAAGAGATCGAGATAGTGGAGTGGGGTTGGAGGGGTGTGGGTCGGGAGGAGAAACAGAGGGGGAGGGTGTAGGTGGGGGGGGATGTTCGAGAAAACCGTTTACGTAAGTCAATTTTCCCTCCTCCCTCCTCCTCCCACCTCCCTTCCCCTCCGCACCTCCCTCCACCTCTACCTAAACACAACGAGGCGAGTAGGGGGGAAAGGGAAAAAGAGGGAGGGAGGGGAGAGGAGAGAGAGAGAGGAGAAGAGAGGGAGAGGAGAGAGAGAGAGAAGAGAGAGGGAGAGAGAGAGGAGAGAGAGAGAGAGAGAGAGAGAGAGAGAGAGAGAGAGAGAGAGAGAGAGAGGAGAGAGAGAGAGAGAGAGAGAGAGAGAGAGAGAGAGAGAGAGAGAGAGAAGAGAGAGAGAGAGAGAGAGAGGAGAGA
>NW_020872546.1:85394-122894 GCF_003789085.1 Penaeus vannamei
CTCTCCTCCTCCTCCTCCCCAATTATTTTCTGTTGTGTCTGTCTGTCTTCTATTTCTACCTCTCCCTCCCTCCTCCTCCTCTGTCTCTCCCTCTCCCTTCTTCAAACCATTATCCTCAGCTCACCCTCTTTCTCCTTCTCTCCTCCCCTCCCTCTCCCTTGTTCTAACCATTCCCCTCAGCCCCCCCCCCCCCCCCCCCCCCCCAGCGTCTTGGCAAATAAGCGAGAGGGCTTAATTTCAGACGAATATGAAGGAGAAGACGACACAAAGAGGACATACCTCCGGCCAAGACGAAAGTTCGGTCACTTCCGCTCTGCGATCGACAGCCTGACAACCCTTTCCCCTCCCTCCCCTCCCCTCCCTTCCCTCCCTCCCCTTTCCCATTCCCCTTCTCCCGTCCCTCCACCCCCCCCCCCCCGCCTCTCCCCCCAATCACCATCGGAGGGTGATAAACAGGATATGTGTGAACAGGTAGAGTCAAATATGACATTTTGAAAAAACAGCTACACACACAAACACACATCCTCCGACACACAACCAAACCTTCGAGACATACACAGAACGAATGGCGCAACAGAGAGACAAAAAAAAATATATGGTAAAGAAAAGAAAAAGAAAGAAAAAGAGAGACAAAAAACACACACACACAACCCTTTCCCTTACTGTCCGTGTCCTGCCAAGGAGCTGCTGTACTACATCCAACTATCCTTTTCTCTTTCTCAACCATTCTTACTGCGCACCTCCTTCGCCTCCTCCTTCCCCTCTCCCACTTCTCCCCCCCATTACTCCTCTTCCTTCCCCTCTCCTCCTCTCTCATCTCTCCACCTCCTCTTCCTCCTTCCCCTCTTCACACTCCTCCTTCCTCTTCTCCTCCATCTTTTCTCCTGCATCTCCCTCCTCCTCCTCCTCCTCCTCCTCCTCCTCCTCCTCCTTATCAGTGCCTCGGCTTCAGGAGACCGGCAACCTCGCCCCCCCTCCCCCCCTTCGCCTTTTATCCTGCAGGCATTACGCAAGACAGAATTCAGGGTAAATGCCTTTCCAACAACACGGGAGGGAGGAGAGGAGAGGAGAGGGAAGGAGAGGACTGGAGGAGGGAGAGGAGAGGAGAGGGGGAGCTAAGGACACGAAGGACTGTGAACTCTCGCTTCTTGAAAATAATTTATCAACCATGCCGCCAGATCCGTTTTCAGAAAAAGTAGATAAGAAAAGGAAAAAAAAAGCTTACGAAACGCGCTCTCGAGGGCAATGAAAAAAAACGCTGGGAGTCTATTTCATGTCTATTTTCCATTTCCATTTCTAAACTTATCCTTGCCCTATTTTTTTTTACTCCCCTCCTCCACACATTTTCCCTTTCCTATTATCATCCCCATTCGTAAGTGTTTTTTTTTTCCTATTCCTATTCCCATCGCTATTATTGCCGTTCCTCGCCAGTCACAATTTCCGTTTCCATTTACCGTCATCGTCACCAATACCTCGGACATCGCTTTCACATTTCCATTTCTCTAGAACGGATCCAAATCATCCTCACCATCCTTATTACTTTCCATCATCAAAAAAATATATATATATCCTTATCATTATTTTTCTTTATTATCGCTTTATCAAAAAATAAAAAGAAAAAACGTTATCCATTTCGGTTAATAATAATAATGATAATGATAATGATAATAATAATAATAATAATAATAATAATAATAATAATAATAATAATAATAATAATAATAACAATAAAATAAATAACAATAACATAACAAGAATAAATAACAATAACAATAACAATAATAATAATAACAATAATAATAATAATAAATAATAATAATAATAATAATAATAACAATAACAATAATAATAATAATAATAATAACAAAACAAATAATAAAAAATATATATACATGTATAAAAAAAAAAAAAAAATAGCGAAAATCCGGGAGCGCCCTCTTTCTCACGGAATCTCTGCAGCATCAAAAAGACGGACAATGCTGATAATGACGATGATGCTGGCGAGGATAACCTGAGGGCATTGCACATATGGCGACTGCAACACGACCACGAGCGTTGCGCAACACGACTTTTACGTAAGGCAGTTGAGGTCATACGGGGATTTTGCCGTTTTATATGTCAAGATTTTATTTTGATTTACTTAAAAAAAACTTGCGCCCTTTAGTAGTAGTAGTAGTAATAATAATAATAATAATAATAATAATAATAATAATAATATAATAATAATAAATAATAATAATAATAATAATAATAATAATAATAATATAATAATATAATATAATAAAATAATAATAACAATAATAATAATAATAAAATAATAACAATAACAATAATAATAATAATAATAATAATAATAATAATAATAATAATAATACAATAAATAAATAAATACCCTTTACGAGAACATGGATAACAGACGAAAAAAAGGCGGGAAAACGAAATTCATTCAAATCAGTGCTCTTCAACGCCCTTTCGCTCCCCCCCCCCACTAAAAAAAAAAAACGATCCGCCAGGAATCTGAATAGGCACTGAGAATAAAATAAAAAATAAAAAAAATTATCGTGTTTTGAGAACCGGGCGGCATTGCGTGTCGTGGAATTCAATACAACCAGGAAAAAAAAGACAAATAAAAAAACAACTCAATTGCGCAACGGTATTTTGGCTTCATTACCTAATTCTATTGTAATCCAAAAGGCGAAAGAAGACACGAGTTCAAAATACAACTACAAATATTATTACAACCAAACTACTACCACTATTCCTACAGCTGTAGCTACTACTACTACTACTACTTCTACGACTACTACGACCATCACTACCACTACTCCAACTGCTCCACGACCACCACTCCCTCTAACCCCACAACTACCAACAACAACAACAACACTCTAACCCCCAGAGACGCAAACTACCTACCCCCACCACCACCCCCCACAGCCATCCCATCCCCCCACAGCCATCCCCCCCACAGACCATCAAGCACCAACTCGGACATCTGGAGTGGCTCAGCTGCGCCTCCGACACGGATTCCCCGGCGAGGGCGAGTCCGTGTGTCCGCCGAGCCAATCTATCCGCGTCGATTGGTCATCAGCAGGATGTTGCTTATCTGCTATGACCTAAAGTTAACAATGGGTCCGTTTCGTAACATGTGTGTGTGTGTTGCCCTACCATGCGGGCGGCTTGCCTCCTCCCCTTCGCTTAGACTTGAACATTTATATCATGTTTTTATCTCCTTATTATGCTTCCATTTTCTTACCGGTGCTAATAGAGGGAGATAGGCCTATCTGTACGCACTGGGATAGGTTTAATTTTTTTTCCCGGGGGTACTGCATCTGGCTAACTTATCCCCTTATTATACTTTCATTTTCTTCCCGGTGCTAACAGACGGAGATAGGCCTTATCTACACTCACTGTGATAAGTTTAGATATATTTTTTCCCCGGAGGACACTGGATCTGGCTAGTTATCAAGCAGGGGATGGACCGTAAACAAATAATTTGAACTCGGGAGGTCCTCGGATCCTACAGGAGAGAGAACGACGAGGGAAGGGGGCGGGGGGGGGGACGTGGCTACGTGGGTGGGCGGGCGAGATTCGCTATAAAGCAGAAAAAAATACAAAAGAAAAAAAACGCAAAAAAGAGAGAACGAGTGACACACAAGACGAAGGGAGAAAGCACGTCCAAAGGAAAGAACCCAAAGGGGGCACCAACCGCCAAAGGAAGGCCACGGGGTATCCTCGGGCCACACATCACCCATGCTGAATAAGGGAGCTCGGCCGCTGTTCACGTGACCACCCCGTGCGAAGATATCTTGTGCACTCATGCCCACTGATTTCCCACCCGCGCCCGTCGCTGTTTATGGCACGGTCATAAGACACGAAGCCCCGCCAGTGGTGTGGATGACCGACCACCTTGAGGCGCTTGCGGACGTGCCAGCAACATATGAATAATATTCATAGTCCTCCCTTCGAAAAAGAGAAACCTACATATTTTTCTAAGATAGCCTCAAAAAATATATGTTAATCTTACATATTTCCTGATTTTTTTTTCTCCCTCATCCTTGGTCTCCCTATCAACTAATCCCTCTCCAACCAAAGTAACCCGAAGTATGAAATAACAAACCAAACAATAACAACAACAAAACAACAACAACAACAACAATAATAATAATGATAATAATAATAATAATAATAATAATAATAATAATAATAATAATAATGATGATAATACGAATGATAATAATAATAATAATAATAATAATAATATAATAATAATAATAATAAAATCTTCACGAGACGACAGACAAACAACGCCCCCCTCCCCCCCACCCCCTGGGCACGGCTCACGACCCCCGTTTCACCCCGAGCAGCTCATCAGCACCGTGTGACAAGGGCAACAGGTGCGACACACAACGACACAAACCCCCTTTTAGTGCCTTCGTTTCGCTTTGTCGGTTGTTGTTCTTTGGTTTATATCTGATTTCGATTTATGTGCAATTTATACAAAACATAATAAAAATACCAATAGCTAATAAGAAGGATAATATTACTTTAAGATGCTAATAATGATGATAATGAAAAATTATTTTAATAGTGATAATCATAATAGTAACAATACTGGTTGTTTTAATAATTATAATAATAATAATAATAATAATAATAATAATAATAATAATAATAATAATAATAATGACGATAATGATAACAGCAACAGCAACATCAACAATAATACTGATAACAGTAGCAATAGCAACAACAAGAATAACCACAAAAAAAAACAACAAACAACAAACCACCACCAGCAGCTAACAACAAGCTGCATCCCAGCCCCCGGAGCGCCGCCCCCAGCCCGAGAGACAAACGCCTCCCTCCTGAGGTATCACGTGGCGAGGGCAGAGGCTGAAGGGGGGGGGGGGGTTACCGCAAAGGCTAATGCCGAAGCCCCGGACATACAGTACACAGATACGGTAAGCCCTCACCCCCCCTAACCCCCACCACCACATCCCACCTCCAGCACCACCACCCCACCTACCTCCAGCACCAGCACCACCTCCCCCTCCACCACCACCCCCACTCCTACTTTAAACCTCCCACCCCTCCTCCAACCTCAACACCCACCCAAGCCCTACCACCACCCCACCTCTACCTCTACTTCCCTCCATCTCCATCCCCACACTCCTCCCACCCTCCACCCCACCCACCCTCCACCCCCCCCCGCAATACCCTCTCCACACACCTACTTCTACCATCACCTATAGTACCTTTGCCTAGGCTATCAAACTCTTCAAACGGACGCACGACTTCAACAAGCGAGCTTTGTTTCACAACTTCTGCACCGGCTGTGCCATTTCTACATCAGCTGTTACTAAGTTCTACATGACCTACGCAACCTTTCGTGTCAACTCTACGACGTTGACATTAGCTATATTACTTTTAAACCAGTATCTCGCAAGAATCGGATCTTCGCCAACCACGAAAAAATATAAATAAATAACATACGCAAATCAATCAATAACTAAATAAACAAACGCATCAATTAATCAATAAACAAAACATCATAAACAAACACATCAATTAATCAATAAACAAACACATGAATTAATCAATAAACAAACACATCAATTAATCAATAAACAAACGCATCAATTAATCAATAAATAACCACATCAATTAATCAATAAATACACAAATCAATCAGTAACCAAATAAACAAACCGACCCACCCATCAATAAACAAATCAACCCATTCATCAAAAAATAAACAAATCATCCCATAACAAAATAAAACAAATCAATCAAGAAATTAAAAAAACAACAAACAAATCAGAAAAAAAATAAAAAAAACAAATCAATAAATCCTACAACAAAGACACACAACACAGTCATCTGAATTCGGAGTCGCCACACGAGGCAGCAACACTCCCCTCTCCATAATGCATGGCCGGCCACTACCCCCCACCCCCTCCCCCTTACTCCTTAAACCGCAGACTAAAAAACGCTTTCATTTAAACGCTCCTCAATAACAAGTGACGTCACAACTTTTCATTTAAACGCTCCTCAATAACGAGTGACGTCACAACTTTTCATTTCCTATATTCTTTTTTTTAGTGACTGAATAACAATAAAAAAGAAAAATCATGGCCGTTTCCAACTGACCATGGTAGCGGACAATGTCAAACAGACAGACAGTCACATGGAGTACCATTACCCCCAACCCTGCTCTCACGTCGCTCTTCCCTCTTACGACGAAAGGGGGATGGGGAAGGGGGTAAGGGAGGGGAGGGGGTAGTAGAGAAGAGAGGAAGAGAGGAAGAGAGGAAGAGAGGAAGAGAGGAAGAGAGGAAGAGAGGAAGAGAGGAAGAGAGGAAGAGAGGAAGAGAGAGAGAGAGAGAGAGAGAGAGAGAGAGAGAGAGAGAGAGAGAGAGAGAGAGAGAGAGAGAGAGAGAGAGAGAGAGAGAGAGAGAGAGAGAAGAGAGAGAGAGAAAGAGAGAAGAGAGAAAGAGAGAAAGAGAGAAAGAGAGAAAGAGAGAAAGAGAGAAAGAGAGAAAGAAGAAAAGAAAGAAAGAAAGAAAGAAAGAAAGAAAGAAAGAAAGGAAAGAAGGAAAGAGGAAAGAAAAAGAAAGAGAGAGAGAGAAGTGCGGCCTCAGGAACTCTTTCGCAAACCTAATACGAACGTCTCAAAATTGTTATGAACACTGCACATAAAAAAAAAAAAAAAATATATATATATATGTATATGTATATATATATATATATATATATTATATATATATATATATATATATATATATATATATATATATTCATTAAAGAATCACAAGAGATACCCACTCCTACAAAAGCCATCAACATGGGTTGGTTGTACTGATCAAAATGCTAGACCTTGACCTGCTTCACCCCCCACCCCACCCCTCCCTCCCTATCCTCCCACCTCTTCCCCACCCACCTCCTCCCCCACCCACTGTTTTAGCCGAGTCGCATGTACCCAACAAAAACAACTAACTGCCACATAATAAATACATTCTCAACACCACCAGCACCAACACAACCACCATCACCATCATCACAACCACCACCACCATCACATCACCACTCCATTGGAACCACACCACCACACCATACAACCACCACCACATTACAACCACCAACAGCACCACCCCATTACAACCAACCTCACACCACCCCAACACCATCAGCCGCCCCCTCCAGAACCGCGCCGTCGCCCTCTACCGGGGACTGCAAACCGGGGAAAATCAGATCCGGCTCCGTCCTCTCCCCCGACAGTCGTATCGTCACGTCCGCCTCTGCCACGGGGGGGGGGGGTCCTGCGCCGTCAGTCCCGCCTCCTATCCACCGGCGCGCGTCGGCCGTCGTTCTACGTCCTATCCACCGACGTCCTATCCACCGACGTCCTTCCTGAATTCGGGGATTGGCACGGCCCTAATCCCCCAGTCCCCGGGGCGTGTTCGACCGGTTATTAAGCATCACGTACGATCTTACTCGACGCATCGCCAATACTAATTCATGGGCGATTTTGTATAAAAAAAAAAAAAAAAAAACAGCAATAACACACTAATTCAAAACCATTTTACAAAATGAAACGCGTGATTAACAACTGATTTTCACGGCACACCACAATAATCCATAACCGATTTCACTTTCACATTACTACACTGCGATCACTCATTCAGAGACGATTTCACAAAACCCACAATAATTTACAATCGACTTCACAACATACTCACAACGACTTTTCGACTCACAACCGACTTCACAACACAACATACACCGACTCACAACCGACTTCACAACACAACATACACCGACTAGATCGCAACAACACCGACTCACAACCGACTTCGCAACACAGAATCCACAACCGATATCCCACACCACGACTCAAAGACAACCCCACAAAGACCTCTCGATTACCACGCCATTCAAACTGCAACAACAACATTCGCTGCAGGTACAAAGTTTCATAACAAGGGGGGTGGGGTGGGGGAAAGGGAAGAAGGGGAAGGGGGAAAGGGAAGAAAGGAGAAGGGGGAAGGGGAAAGGGAACAGGGAAGGGGGAAGGGGAAAGGGAAGGGAAATGGGGGAAGGGAGAAGAAGGGGAGAACGGGGAAGGGAGAAGGGAGAAAGGGAGAAGGGAGAAGGGAAGAAGGAGAAGGAGGAAGGGGAGAAGGGAGTGGGAGAGAGAGAGTGAGAGAGAGAATAGAGAGAGAGAGAGGAAATCAATACACAACCTCGCGAAACAGCAAGGAATTATTCGTAAGCGACAACTTCGTAAACACCAACGCCCGGGGAATGGTGGGCGTGTGTATCCAACCCGTGAGAGATTTCAATAGCTCGCGGATTCGAAAACACTCTAGCGAGGGGAGACAGGGTGGGGGGGGGGGGTGGAACACAAAAAAGGGCCTACCACAAGAGATCGACGGACCGACGGACCGACGGACCGACAGGGACCACAAGTAAAAAAAAATATATTCTGGGCTGAGGCAAAGACCGACGGGAACCACGATCGAAAAAGAAAAGGGCCGACAAAAAAGACCAACGGACCGACGGGAACCACCTATGAAACAGGAAAGGACCGACGGGGACTACAGGCAAAACAGGAGAGGACCGACCCAAAGCCCGACGGACCGACAAGGCCCACAAAAAAATAACAGGAGAAGACCGACCCAAAGACCGACGGACCGACAAAGACCCCGAATAAAGCAGAAGACGACCGCGCCGACTCCAAATAAGACAAAGGGAGGGCCGGCACGGAGGCAGACGGACGCACCGACGGACGGACCGACATGCCAAAAGTCACGACTAAAACCGGCAAATACCGACACTGCGCCTTTGCTTTCCTCGACGCGCGGAATGTGTCTAGACGCGCAGATTCTTGAGAAATCACGATGTTGCAATTCCCTCCCTTAACCCCCTCTCCCTCCCTCCTCTTTCCCTTCCCTTCCCTTCCCCCCCCACCTCCCCTCCTCTTCCCCCCTCCCATCCACCTCCCCGTCCATACCCCTCTTACCAATATAAACATCAACACAAGCGCACACAGACACGAATGCAGAGACGCAGACGAAGACAAAGACTACGACAAAATCATATACATACAGCCCCCGTCCCACACCCACCCCTCACCCACTAATACCCCTAACCCCTCCAGACACACCCACACACCCTCCGCCTCCACCTCTCCCCCTCCCCCACTTCCATCTCCACCCCACCGCCACACCACCCCATCGCCACACACCCTCCTCCTCCTACTTCCATCTCCACCCCCACACCCCACACACACTACGCACACAACCAAGACCACACCCACACCAGCATACACACACACACACACACACACACACACACACAAACACACCCAGCATACACCCAAACACACCCAACAACACACCCACACCCACACCCACAGAGTCCTAAAGCTGCATTCTATCGCGTCGATCCAAGCTCCTCCAGCATCACGCTCGTTGCCAAGGCCGCCCATGGCTTAGGAGTAGAGGCTTATCGACCGACGTGGTCAGGCGGACACCGAGATGGGGGAGGGAACAAGGGGTGGGG
Organism: Penaeus vannamei; assembly: GCF_003789085.1. Classification (NCBI taxonomy): domain Eukaryota; kingdom Metazoa; phylum Arthropoda; class Malacostraca; order Decapoda; family Penaeidae; genus Penaeus; species Penaeus vannamei. Next base: position 94,962 of record NW_020872546.1, read on the forward strand.
GGGGATGAGAGAATGAGGGAGGGAATGGAGGGATGGGGGAATGAGGAAGGGAATGGGGGGATGAGAGAGGGGGAAATGAGGGGGGGAATAGGGGGATGAGAGAGGGGAAGAATGAGGGAGGGAATGGAGGAATGAGAGAGGGGAAGAATGAGGGAAGGAATGGAGCGGTTAGAGAGGGGAAGAATGAGGGAATGGGAAAATGAGGGAAGGAATGAAGGGAATTGGGGAGGGGAAGAATAAGGAAATCAGGGTGTGAGGGAGGGAGAAAAATTGAGAGAATGTGGGTACGAAGGGAAAAAGGGAGTCAGGGAGAATATAACAAGAAAGAGAAGACGAGATGATATATATAGATGAGTTGAGAAAAGGACTTGGAAAAGGGGGAGAGAAAATAAAGAAAAGAAGAAAGGGGTAGTAAGGCAACAACGAGAACCTAAAAGCACAATAGCAAATACCAGAAAGAAGAAGCGGAAGGGAAGACGAAGCGGAAGATGGGAAAAGGAAACAAAGAAAGCGAGATACCAGATAAGGATACCAGAAAGGAGAGGAAAAGGAAGAAGACAAAGCGAAATAAAAGAAACGGAAGCCAATAAACAAGAATTAGAGAGAATTAGAGAGAGAGAGAGAGAGAGAGAGAGAGAGAGAGAGAGAGAGAGAGAGAGAGAGAGAGAGAGAGAGAGAGAGAGAGAGAGAGAGAGAGAGAGAGAGAGAGAGAGAGAGAGAGAGAGAGAGAGAGAGAGAGAGAGAGAGAGAGAGAGAGAGAGAGAGAGAGAGAGAGAGAGAGAGAGAGAGAGAGAGAGAGAGAGAGAGAGAGAAAGAGAAAGAGAAAGAGAAGAGAAGAAAGAGAAGAGAAAGAAGAGAAAGAGAAAGAGAAAGAGAAGAAAGAGAAAGAGAAGAAGAAGAAGAAGAAGAAGAAAAAAAAAACAGAGGTCAAACGATTAGCACACACACACACAGGGGGCGAAGGCCAGCCCTAAGTGTGCTCCAGCTGATGTCTGTCTCCTCCGTGCCAGCTGACCTTTCTCGAGGTCTGCGGAACAGCGCCTCGGGTTGAGTGGCAAGGTCCTCTCTGCTGCCGGATGCGAAAAAATTGTTGACAAGACATCGTCCTCTGTTTCTAGGTCTCTCTCTTCTTTCTTCTTTCTTTCTTTCTCTCTTCCTCTCCTATCTATCATCTATCCTCTATCTTCCCTCTTCTCTCTCTTTTCTCCTCTCCCTTCCCCCTCTCTCTCCCCTCCCTCCACCTCCGCCTCTTTGCCTCAAGAAACGACAAATACAAAATACAACACAAGCCCCCTCCTCCAAACCTCCCCCCCTCCCCCCAACAACAGGTTCTGCAGGCACGAGCCCCCGCCCTTCTCACCTTACCTTGGCCTGCACACACACACACAGGGGATTGCATAGGCTATCACGCGACTCCAGATTCTTACCTGAAAGGAGAAAAAAAATATCGTTAGAAAAGGACAATATTATCATCCATTATGATTATTTTATTATTATTATTATTACTATTGTTATTATTATATTATTATCATTACTATTGCTATCATTATATTATCATTATTATTCCTTTTCCTTTTCATTATCATTATCGTTATTGTTATTATTATTATTATCATTATCATCATTATCATCATCATGATTAATTTTTTTCTCTATTTCTGTCGATGAAAATTAGTGATGGTGATAATGGTGATAACAGAAATAATGACAATGAAAATAATGATAACAATAAAAATAATGATTACAACAATGAAAATAATGATACAATAATATACAATGAAAATAATGAGAACAATAATGAAAATAATGATAACAATACGATGAATATGGAATATAGTAGTAGACATAAAAGCAGTAGTCAGTGAGAGTAAGTGGTTAACGTTATCAATAACAACGAAGATGATAATAACAGCAGTATGTGCAATAGGAGATACAAACATACTAATAATAACGGGGTTCGTAATAGCATCAACATAGAGGGACATATTAATGCTGATAATAATAATACCTATAACAATTACGATACAATTACTGCTTAACACACTTTACCCTAAATAAAAAATGAAAAGAAAAAATAAACATAAACAAATAAATAGAAAAAGAAACATAAACAAAGAAAAAGAAACAAATAGATGAAAACAAATTAATAAAAAATGAAAAAAAGTATACAAAAATGAACAATTCAATAAATAGATACATAACAAATAAATAAATAATCAAAAATTAACAAAAAACAAACAAATAAAAACTGACAAAAAAAACAAACAAAATAAATCAAACCCAACCAACAAATAAATACCCTCCCCCCCCCAACTCAGACCCCCACCACGGGTACCCAAGCAGCCGCCCCACCGTAAGAGCAGATGGCATGCAGCCCGTATGACGAGGGGGGAGGGGGGGGGCAGGGGGGGAAGGGGACGGTGGCATGCCAAGTTTAAGACGACTTGGCACGGGCGGCCCCTTAGCTGCCACGGGCGCCCACGATCCTAGCAACCCATGGGCGTGAGCTGAGACGATAAAAGACCCTTTGCTACTTTGGGTTGTGGTTCTTGTGTTATCTTTGTTTTTTTTATCGTATTCATTTTTTCTTTTCTCAGTCTATTTTTTTTTCTTTTATAATTTGTTTATTTCTTTTTTCTCTTTCTTTTATTTAGTCTCACTTCCTTTTCACTTTCTTTTCCCATTCACTTCCTTTCTTTCTAGCCTTCACCTCCCTCTCTCCTTCACCTTCAATCATCTCTTCCTCCTCCTCTCTTCTCGTCCTCCACTTCTCACTCCCACCCCCAAACCTCTCCCTCACCCCCACCTCCATCTCCTCTCCTCCACTTCCACTTCTCTCACCTTCCTTTCTCACCCTCACTTCTCTCACTCTCTCACATCTCTCACTCTGCTCTCTCTCATCTCTCTCATCTACTCTCTCCTCTCTCTCTCTCTCTCTCCCTCTCTCCCTCTCTCCTCATCTTCACTTCCAACCATCTCCTCTCCCCCCTCCACCCATTCTACTTGTCACCAGAGGTCACGCCCGATCATGTGGCGTTTGACCTTGCTTCTCCGTGTACTTTCTACGAGCTCCAGCAGAGGCGTCGAGGGCGTATGGACGAACTCACAACTCGCCCGCCAACACGCACAAGAGCCGACGCCGACACAGATACGCACATACACGGAAATACACACACTGTCACTGACGCAGATATTAGCACAAACACGCGCATATACACGGACACAAACACATCGTCCCTAACCCAGACATTACACACACACACACACACACACACACACACACACACACACACACACACACACACGCACACACACACACGCACACACACACGCACGCACACGCACACACACACGTACACAACACACACGCACACACACACACACACTCCCCCCCCCAACACAACACAAACCCCCCCCTAAAAACCCCAAAACACACCGACCCTCTCACCCCTCCCCCCCCCCTTCCACAAACGGACAGACGCACGCTGAACTGAGAGGGTCTTGTCTCTCCTCATTCCTCCGCTAAGCCTCCCGACGAGAGCTGTTGCCAGGGTAACCGACCTCATAACCGGCGACGCTCTTGAAAATGGAGATTAAAAAGGAAAACGAATGAGAAAGAAAGAAAGAAACGAGAGAGACAAACTACACTTATTGCAAGGAAACTCCAGCCACCAGACACGGTGCATGTGCACTACGTAGAAGAGGAAGAGAAGGACGTTAATAAATAAAGAAAAGAAAAAAGAAAAAATAGGTATATAAATCATACGATCATGAAAAATACCGGAGATACAGCGAAAATTAAAAAGTGAAATTTGAGAAGGTCCCTCGGAGTTAAAAAAAAAGAAGAAGAAAAGGGGGTATATAAAATATATGATTATGAAACATAACAGATTATGACTTGATTACGAAACAATAAAACATAAAAAAATCGAAGCCTAATTCTCGATACCAGACTATCTTCACCTTTAATTAACAAAACATACTAGAGCAGGTGAGAAGGACTCTACGCGAATGAACGGCCAAGAGAGAAAACTCGAAGAAGATGAAAGGCTAGATCCAAAGAAAAGAAAGAGAAAAGAAAAGGAAGAAAAAAATCCGCGATGAGTCAAGGGCCTCCTCCACATACGGTGCCACACGAGAACACTGAGAGGTGGTTATCGCCTGCGCCAGAAGGATCTCTCCCCCCCCCTCCTTCTCTCTCTCTCCTGTCTATTCCCTCTCGCGTCTCGCCTGTCCTCTCCCCTTCCCCTTTTCCACCACCTTCTCCCCTTTCCCATTCATTGACTCTTCTCCTATACCCCTTTCTCCCTCTCCTCCCCCCTTCCTTTCTCTTTCCCCTCCCCTCCTTCCCCTTTCTCCTCTCATTTCCCTTCTTCCCGTTTCCCACCACCTTCTCCCTCCCTCCTCTTTCTTCTCTTCTCCCCATTCCCTTTTTCACCTTTCTCCCTCTCCTTCCCTTTCACTCCCCCTCCTTCTCCCTTTCACACACTTCCTCCTCCTCTCCTCTCTTCCCTCTCCCTTTTCACACCACCTCTCATCTCCTCCCTCTCCTTTCACATCACTCCCCTCCTCCCTCTTCCTCTTCCCTTCCCCTTTCACACCACCTCTCTCTCCTCCCTCCCTCTCCTCTCTTCCCCTTCCCTTTTCACACCTCTCCCCTCGTCCCTCCATCTCCTCCCTTTCTCCCTTTTACATCACCTATCCCCTCCTCCCTCTTCCCTCCTTCCCCTTCCCCTTTCACACCACCTCTCCTCCTCTCTCTCTCCCTCTCCTCCTCTTCCCCCTTTCTCCCCATTTATCTCTCCTCTTTCCCCTTCAACCCCCCCCCCCTTCGCCCACGGTACAAGGAGGCTCAGATCGCGGTGCTAAATGCGGACGCCTCTTCAAGCTCGCCCGCCCGGAGATCCGTTAAGAGGGCGTGTGATATAACCTGGCGACGCCGAGCTCAATGGCACGGATGGGAAGGGGGGGGGGGCTCTTCGTCGTCTGCTTCGTCTCCGTTTTCTCCTCCTCCTTCTTCTTCCTTCTTCTCCTCCTCCTCTTCCTCCTCTTTCTTCTTCTATTTCGCCTTCTTTTTTTCTTTCTATCCTTCTTCATTTTGTGTGTGTGTGTGTGTGTGTGTGTGTGTGTGTGTGTGTGTGTGTGTGTGTGTGTGTGTGTGTGTGTGTGTGTGTGTGTGTGTGTGTGTGTGTGTGTGTGTGTGTGTGTGTGTGTGCGCGCGCGCGCGCGCGCGCGAGCGAGCGCATATGTCTCTAGATACTTGTGTGTAAGAGAGCATGATATATTACGATCAATTCACATTTCCCTTTCGTGATCTTAAATATAGGTTATGTACACAGGAGAAGCGGCATTCGTTTCGGGCAGCCATGGATAGATTAGATACACATCGACCTATCAAGAAGGCATTTAGTCTGATTAATGTTTCTGGCACCAGAGGATCAGGCTATAAAATTATTTTGATATGTAACTAAAAAGGCAGATAAATATGTAAATAAAAAGGCAGATAAATATGTAAGTAAAACGGTAGATAAATGTGCAAATAAATTACACATTTGTTATTTACACATTTATCCATCTTTCCAATTACACATTTATCTGCTTTTTTCATCTGCACAATCATCTATCAAAACACGTTAATAGTATACTATCTACATCAGCCATAGCGATATTTGCTTTACATTTATCTATCAGTTACTTCTTACTTCCGCTTTCATCATGCGATCCTCGCATTCATTTCGTACCTTCCCTCTTACTGTAACCTAATTGATGGCGAGGAAGAGGAAGGAGAAGGAGGAGGACGAGGACGAGGACGAGGAGGAGGAGGAGAAGGAGGAGGAGGAGAAGGAGGAGGAAAAGGATGGAGGAGGAAGAGGAGAGGGGGGAGGAGGAAGAAGAGGAGGAGATAAAGAGAAGGAGGAAGAAGAATAAGAGGAGAAGGAGGAGGAGGCAGAGTAAGGGATAACAACGAAGGATACGATGAGTGAAAAAAGCCGAAAAGAAGCAAAGGGAGCAAACGAAGAAGGAGAGAGAGAGAGAATGAAGAAGAAAAAGGATATAGAAAGGCTAAAAAAGGAAGAACGGTCATAGAAAACAGATAACGACGATACCACAACCGCGAACAACAACACCCACAACAACGACAACAACACCAAGACCGTCGATCAGAAGGAATCGGACCCGAAATAACAAGAAAAACAAAACAATAACAAATGAACCCAGAGAAACAAGAAACCCCCTCAAGGCACAAATCTCTCAAGAAAGACCTTGAAATGCCCAAATCCTTGAAGACGAGAGCGACCAGCATCTTCCGCGTGGTCTCAGTGCATCAATTTGGCAAGCAATAATAATCAGGCGAGGGTCACTCCGGCAGGAACTAGACGCGGAGATATGGAGAGAGGCGAAATAGAGAGAGAGAGAGAGGGCAGGAGGAAGAGAGGAAGAGGAAGGGAGGGGAGGAGGCGGAAGAGGAGGAGGAGGAGGAGGAGGAGAGAGGGAGGAGGAGGAAGAGGAGGAGGGGGCGTAGGGAGGAAGAGGAGGATGAGGAGGAGAGAGTGATTTATCCTCTCTCTCTCTCTCTCTTTCTCGTTCTCCCTCCTCTCCCTCTCTCTCCCTGCAAATCAGTCCCCTCGAATATCTCCATCTACTTGGGGACTCTGACCTCCTCAACCTTCCCTTTCCCCTCTATTCCTCCTCTTTCCTCTCTCTCCCTCCCTCCCTCTCCTCCCCCTCCCTCCCCTGCGCCTTTCCCCTTACACGCGTTGCACAAACTCCTTCAGGTCCTTCCCCTCAGAACTCGCCTCTTCCCCTCGAACCGCACCGATCGGATAGCTCAACCTCCGTAACTCCTTCACAGATCCTTTCCCCTCATTGTAATCCTCAGCAGTCTTCTTCTTCCTCTCTTTTTTTTTTCTTTTTCCTTTTCTTTTTCTTCTTTCTTTTTTTTCTTTTTTTTTTCATTTCTTCTTTTGAGTTTCTGCTTTTCTTTTTCTCTTTTCCTTTTCTCTTTTTTCATTTTTCTTCTTTTTAAGATTCTCTTTTCTTTTCTTCTTCTCTTTCTCTTCTTTTTTTTTCTTCTTTTCCTTCTTCCCCTCTCTCCCTTAACTGAACCGGAACACATCCCCTCTCCGTCACCCCTTCTCCTACAATCCTTTTCCGTTATGTATCTCTCTTCTCTCTGGTTTCCCCTCTTTCTACTACTACTTTTTCAACAAACAACTCTTTTCTCTCTCTGCCTACCATCTATTTTGCAACATGCACCTCCCCCTTAGTCTTCCCTTTTACGAAACAACCCCTCTTTCAACTTCTATCTCCCCTCTCCCCTCTTTTCACCCCTCTCTCCTCTCTCCAATCACCTCTCCTACCTTCCTTCCTCTTCTTCCTCCCTCTCGCCCTCCTCCAGTCCTCTCTCCTCTCCTACACCCTTCTCATTCTCTCTCTTTTCCTCGTCTCCTTCTGTCCCCTCTCGCCCCTCCTCCACTCCCCTCTCCTCTCCTACTCCATTCTCATTCTCTCTCTTTTCTTCCTCTCCTCCTCTCCCCTCTTCTAGTTCATCCCAATCGGCTCTCCCAATCACGGCATCATTCTCTCTCTTCTCCTCCTCTCCTTCTCTCCCCTCTTCAAGTTCAGCGCAATCGGCTCTCCCAATCACGGCTTTTATCTCTTTTTTTTACCCTCATCCCTTTCGTCGATTGCCGCTAACTGTAACCCGTACCACCATTCAGAACTTACAGTACGGTCTAGGGTACAGCTGCACTCACTCGCCTCTCCAATGGCTTTCGATTACGGCGGAAACCAAAATCCGATAGTCTATTAAGCCGAAAGTCTATTAAGCCAAAAATCTATTAAGCCAAACATCTATAAATCTAAAAGTCTATTAAGCCGAAAGTCTATTAAGCCAAAAATCTATTAAGCCTAAAATCTATTAAGCCCACAGTCTATCTAGCCCTAAGTCTATCAAAGTTTATTCAACCAGATGTCCGCGAGTTTTCATGCACATGACTAAATTAAATTGTGTGACAGAATAATGCATCTTTTCCGCTAAATATGGAGATTGCCGGGGAGGGGGAAGGGGAAGGGGAAGGGAAAAGAGAGGGAGAGGGAGAGGGAGAGGGGAGAGGGAGAGGGAGAGGAGAGGGAGAGGGAGAGGAGAGGGAGAGGGAGAGGGAAGGAGAGGGAGAGGGAGAGAGAGAGAGAGAGAGAGAGAGAGAGAGAGAGAGAGAGAGAGAGAGAGAGAGAGAGAGAGAGAGAGAGAGAGAGAGAGAGAGAGAGAGAGAGAGAAAGGGAAAGAACGAAACAAATAAAGAGAGAAAGAACAAACCACGAGATAGAAACAGAGGCAGAAATGGAAACAGAAACAGATTAAAAACTCAAGAAAGTATAAGACGAACGAGACGGATCACGTTCAGGGGGAGGGGGATGAGTAAGAAGGGGGGGGGTGCCATCAGACTGCTACCGCAACGTAACCCGTTCTAGTCCGCCCACCTGGCTAATTCTCCCTCAGGAGAGTCCATAAAAGCTGTTGCTGGGAGAGGGAGAGGGAGGGAGGGAGGATGGGAGTGGAGGGACAGGGAGAGGGAGAGGGAGAGGGAGAGGGTGAGGAGAGGGAGTGGGAGGGGGGCAGCGTTCGCACTCATATTACGAGTGTGAACGAACTCGGCGCGACACGTGCGCACACATACACTCAAACACACACACACACACACACAACACACACACACACCACACACAAAACACACATACAAACGTGTATGTGGGAGTACTACTACTACTACTACTAAAAATACGATAATAATAACGTTAGTATCAATAAAAATAATAATAACAACAAAAACAACAAAAACTGTCACGTGGAGCCTTTCCCTGCCGCCATTTTCAACCAGTCACGTTTTATTCCAGAGATCGAATTTCAAACAGAAAACCTGATTCATCACTCAATCGCCTCCATCACGATCTCAATCCAACCCCCTCCCTCCCTCCCCATTCTCCCAACCCCACTGACCTCACCCCAACACCGATTTCTTCCCACCACCCCGCTACTCCCCTCCCACTCACTATTTCCCTACCTCCCTCCCCTACCTCCAACACCCTGCTGCCTCGCTTCCCAGCCCACCTCCCTCCCTCCCTCCCTCCCTCCTCCTCCTCCCTCCCTTCCTTCTCCCTCCCTCCCTCCTTCCCAGCGAATCTCCCCGTTCCACCCACCTTTCTTCTCACCCTTCTTACTCGCAGGACGGGTCGGCGTGACGTCATCAGCCCGCGCGGGACACGTGTGCTCTCCCGGAGGTCAATGTGATCAGATAGATAGCTGGATAGATAGATAGACAGGGAGACGAAATAAACAGGCATGCAGACAGACAAAAATACAGACAGACAAACTGACTAACATGCAGCCATGCAGATTGACAGACATACCGACAGACAGACAGACAGACTGACAGATATATAGACAGACACGCAGAGAGACACAAATAAAGGCAGACAGATTGACAAACAAACGAATTGAAAAATAGACATACAACCAGATAGACAGACTGACTGACAGACAGCGAGGCAGAAAGACACGAACGGACACACACAGGCAGACAGATAGACAAGCACGCAGAAAGACAGATAGCTTGAAAAATATATAGACCTTCAGCCATATATCTATATCTATCTATCTATCTATCTATCTATCTATCTATCTATCTAATCTATCTATCTATCTATCTATATCTATCTTCATCTATCTATCATCCATCCATCATCCATCCATCCATCATCCATCCTCATCATCATCCATCCATCCATCCATCCATCCATCCATCATATATATATATATATATATATATATATATTATTATATATATATATATACATACACATACACATACACAATACACATACAAACACATGTATAGACAAGAAAAGAGACAGACAGACAGACAGACACACAAAGGAGGTCGCGGGGCAAGGAGCCACCCGACCCTCCGACGCGAGAGTGGCGGAAACCTGAATCCCCTGCGAGTGAAACCTCTGATCGGGGGGGGGGGGGGGGGGGTCTTGTTCATGTACGAGAGGAAGAAAGGAAAGATGTGAGATAAAGTGAATTAGAATTGGTGTAGAAAAAGAGGATGAAGGCATTCACACGCACATATATACATACACACACACGCACGCACGCACACACACACACCCAGTTCCTCCCCTTGGAAAAAATGAAAGACAAAGCGAAACAAAGTGAGACAAGAGAAGAGAGAGAGAGAGAGAGAAGAGAGGAGAGAGAGAGAGAGAGAGAGAGAAGAGAGAGAGAGAGAGAGAGAGAGAGAGAGAGAGAGAGAGAGAGAGAGAGAGAGAGAAAGAGAGAGAAACTGCCGCAATCCGTACTGTTTCCAGCGCCGATTCAACCACGAGCAAAATCGTCAATGCATCAATCAGGTCGTCAAGACAAGTCTCCGTTAGAAGGCTTGGTAATTTTTTTTTCTTTTTTCTTTGTCGCTCGAAACGATTAACGTAAAAATATTAGTTAAACAACTAATAATAATAATAATAATAATAATAATAATAATAATAATAATAATAATAATAATAATGGTTATTATAATAATAATAACAATAACAATAATAATAATAATAATAACAATAATAATAATAATAATAATAATAATAATAGTAATAATAATAATAATAATAATAATAATAATAATAATAATATTGATGATAATAATAATAATGGTTAAAAATATATTAGTAACAATAATAAAGGTCAAAACAATAATAGTAATAATATTAACAGTAATAATAATGATAAGTCAAAATAATAATAATGACGATAACAGTTATAACAATACTAGTAACAACAACAATAATAACGATGACGAACAGAAATAAAAGTAAAATGGATATATGGCAAATACGTACATAAACAAAGAGAGAAAAATCCAACTTGACCAGAAGTTCCTCTCTTCACAAAAGCGCCGACAACAAAATCTCACGCGTTCCCAGCCAAGCACGACTCGCGAGAATCCGAGACTGAGCCGCAATGTCGTCGTAGAAGAAAGAAATAAGAACGTGATCTTCGGGAGTATACACGTTGACGCACGTACGAAATAACTTGTACGTTGGTGCCTGTCATTCATACTTATCACTTCTCTCTCTCTCTCTCTCTCTTCTCTCCTCAGTCTGTCTCTTTCTTTCTTCTTTCTTCTCTCTCTCTCTGTCTCTCTGTCTTTCTTTTCTTTCTCTCTCTCTCTGTCTCTTCTCTCTTCTTTCCTTTCCTTCTTCTCTCTCTCCCTCCCTCCCCTCCCTCCTCCCTCCCTCCCTCCCTCCTCCCTCCCTCCTCCTCCCTCCCTCCCTCCTCCCCCCCTCCCTCCCTCCCTCTCCCTCTCCTCTCTCCCCTCTCTCTCTCCCTCTCTCCTCCCTCCCTCTTTCCCCACACCCACGCAAACACTCACTCTCTTGCCTCTCCTTTTATAAATCTCGCGTGTGTCGCATCAATCACATTCGTAGACACGTTTCTGGGATATTTATAAACATACTTTCTTACCTTCTCTCGGTCTCTAAAGCCACATCTCCACAGAGGCACGTCACTACAGCTGGGCATTTGATCCCCTTACACCCCCCACCCCCAACTATGTCAATGCGTCATCAGAACTATAACAAGAGGGTATGTCCCCCTCACCTACAACCATGACGTCGTGATGTGTAACTACAACTACAACTGGGCATTTGAGCTTAAACCCCAACCCTTAAAGTAATGAAAGTAACTACACCTATAACGGGGCATTTCAACACTAACCCCTCACCACAACTGCAATAGGGCATTTGTTCCCCTTACCCACAACCCCTACACCAACGCACGTCACTACAACCACAATAGCAGGGTATTTGTCCCCCTTACCCACAAGCAATGCACGTCACTACAACCACAAAAACAGGATATTTGTTCCCCGGACCGCCCCACCCCCTTACTCACAACCCCCTACACCAAAGCACGTCACCACAACCACAGACTACTCGACCCCCTTCCCGCCTGACCCCTCCGCCACCCTCCCTTCAACCCCTTTACTAGATCACTGAGCTGAACACGCCCTTTGTGGCTCAGAGTGCACTAAACCAGGCTTCAGCGATCAACCTTGCGAAACAGAAGGGAGGTAATGAGCTGCTCCCGGGAGACACAGGATCTGCACAGTCGAGAATAGCACTCTCGTCCTCGGGTTTGCTAATACGCTTATTACGTAAACACATGCATGCTGTAAACACGCACTTACATACATACATACATACATACATACATGCATAAATAATACATACAAACACACACAAGGACACGCATACACATACATGCACACACACACAAACATTTACACATACATTTGCGTGAACGCGTGTCCGGTAAGTATCCACAAAGCAGCAGAGAATTATAGCTTTTATCTATTTTTTCTTTTAATGCGCATCTCACTATATCCGCCATGTCTTCAAAATTCTCATGTGTTTATGTTCCAATATAAATTACAGGGTACCCGCTCGTAAAAATACAAATTTAGAAACAAGACACGCAACTTTACCAGCAATCAAATCAAAACATAATAAGACAATGAAAATGCATACACCTGCCCCCACAAAAAGCCGGCTTTCTCCAACGTCCTCCAACAGTGCCCCCCCCAAAAAAAAAAAAAAATATATAATATATATATTATATATATATATATATATTAAAAAAATATAAAATAAATAGAAACGGACGGAGAAATGGGGAGAGAGAGAGAGAGAGAGAGAGAGAGAGAGAGAGAGAGAGAGAGAAGAGAGAGAGAGAGAGAGAGAGAGAGAGAGAGAGAGAGAGAGAGAGAGAGAGAGAGAGAGAGAGAGAGAGAGCGAGAGCGAGAGCGAGAAGCGAGAGAGAGAGAGAAAGAGAGAAAGAGAGAGAGAGAGAGAGAGAGAGAAGAGAGAAGAGAGAGAGAGAGAGAGAGAGAGAGAGAGAGAGAGAGAGAGAGAGAGGAGAGAGAGAGAATAAAAAAGGCAATCTGCTATTCTTCCCGGACTAACAACCTGCACAACACCAACCCGTGTTATAAACTTTGTGCTGTGAACGTAAAACATGTAGATCCTTTTTATACCTGCATTGTAAAGCATGTGCACATTTCATTCATTGCATTATCAAACTTAGCCCATGAAAAAGGCGGAATTAGAACTGCATTTAGCATGCGTAATACAAAAAAAAGTATATGGATTGAAAACAAACACAATGTAACACGTGTACAAATTTGGAATGAGACACAGACATGATGAGAAAATCGGGACCGAGAAAAAAAAAATTAAACCAATTTCGGTTTTGTCACCTGATAAGGAGACGGCCTTGTTCGAAACGTTAGAGGTTTGCCTTCTCTCTTCATGACTCCCTCTCCCTCTCCTCTCCCCTTCATGCTCTCATCTGAGAGATCGTAGCGTGCTCGATCGGTGCGACTTCTGCTCTATCTCTCTCTTAAGCTCTCTACATTTCTCGTACGGTCCCTCCCATCTCTCTCAGTCCGCTACACCTGACACTGTCGCATCGTATAATGGAGGACCGGACGCTCCGAGCTCTCTCTCTGACCCGGTGGAGAGGGCCCGCGGGCTTCTCTACCTCCCTACTCGCTCGCCCTCCCCTCTACTCTCTCCTCCCTCTCTCTCTGCCGCTGCCCTCTCTCTCATGACCCTCCTCTTTCCTCTCTCCCTCCCTCCTCTCTCCTGCCGGCATCCCATGCTCTCTCTCAGCCACGAGTCGTCAGAGAAACTCACTCTCTCTCTGAGACGCAGTGAAAGAGCCAGCTCTCTACTCTTGACAGCACCTCCCTGACCTCCCTCCTCTCTCGGGAGAGAAAACCTCCCTCTCTCTCTCAGACAGATAGAAGACAGATCAATGACAGACTACAACACATCAATCTCTTCTCTCCCGTGTTAACCCCTATGAGCTCTCTCAATAGGACCGGGACGGAACCATGAACGAGCCTCTCTTTAAGCGTACCGTTGCGCCGATCCAAAAAGACTACTCTTTACATACTGACCCTACGACCCTCTCTTCACTTACGTTTTCAAGGTGTCTGCCCCTGTCTCTTGCCTAAATCCCTGAGAACTCTACATACATGACCCTTAAAAAAGCCCTCTGTCGTCATCTAACAACAGCCAACTAATAACACCCTCCATCATCTATCTACAACTCCGGTGTTGAAAACCCCGATCTCGTCTCCCTCCCCCTCTCTCTCGGTCCAAAGCGGAGACCTAACATCCCTCTCTCTCTCCCTCCCTCTCTCTCCTAAAGCCCTCACCTCTCTCTCTCCTCTCTCCCTGCTCACTCTCCCCTCTCTCCACTCCTCCCTCTTCTCCCTCTCTCCCCTCCTCTCCTCTCTCTCTCTCTCTCTCTCTCTCTCGTCTCTCTCTCTTCTCTCTCTCTCTCTCTCTCTCTCTCTCTCTCTCTCTCTCTCTCTCTCTCTCTCTCTCTCTCTCTCCTCCCTCCCTCCCTCCCTCCTCTCTCTATGCACTCATATATTTCCCTTCTGTAAAGATAAGCTTAAAATAGATTAACTATTTTAAGCATCTATTTTATCTTAGCCATGACTACGCTGAAAAACGACAGATCTTTGTGCACTTATCCCCAAGACACGTGAACGAGTTCGTGTGTATATACTTATATGCTTATCTATTTATATCTATAGATATAGATATTTCTAGACACAGAAAAATACCTGCACGTGAACTACGCGCGCGCATACACGCACAAACGCACACACACGCACACACACACACACATGGTCTTATCCCACCAAATCTCTAAAAAAATGCAAGCTTTTACTCATTCTTTGAAATTGCAACCGGACAGCGTAAAAAAAAAAAAAAAAAAAAAAAAAAAAAAAAAAAAAAAAAAAAAAAAAAAAATGGAACCCCATAAAAAGAAAAAAAAAAAAATAGAGCCCCATCATCAGTAGTCATCACATCGCCCTTGTCCCGCAATATAGAGCCATTAGCATATTGCAGTCCATAATTAAATGCCACGCCATTCACCCAATTACATATCTCTTAATTGCCCTCCCGACACCCGACGCACGCTACTCTCACCCTAAACAATACCTCCATAGAGCTAAATGTCTCTCGTCCTCCCCGCACCCTATCATTCCTCCTCCTTATGACGACTATCGATAAGGACGATTTTTCAGATGCGGTCGTTGTTGGTGCAAGGGGAGGTCCGTCCCATTCTCTTGTGGCAATCGGGGGTCGTCCTCTCTGCCCTGTCACGTGACTTCCCCCCCCCCACCCACTATGACCCCTACCCCACATCTGGTCATGGCACTCTCTCCACTGGCACTATCGACTGGCACTCAATGGTATTTTTCGATACATTTTCCAATCAAAATCGCCCTTAAGAATCCTCGCCATTATAGAGTTCAATGGGGGGGGGGGGGCAGGCACTGCCAATTCACCCATTCTATTTCAGAAAAAAAAAACACGATCATAATTACTATAATACATCACTTCACACTTTCCCTCTCTACACATTTATTTTTTTTTTTACTAACAATCAAATAACATTCCTTTTGTTTGATTTGACCCCATTCCCCTCTACTATCACCACCAATCCCTGCAATCAACCCACTCCAACCAATTGAGTAGGCAATGGATTACCAACAAGGCGAATGCAACAAAGCATAGCAAACACCAAAAGGTAGCAAAATCGAAAGAGTCGGGTCAAACCCGGGGCAGTCATAGGCAGTCTCTCACACACNTGATAAGGAAACGGCCTTCGTTCGAAACGTCAGAGGTTTACCTCTCTCTCTCTCTCTCTCTCCCTCTTTCTCTCTTCTCTCTTCTCTCTCTCTCTCTCTCTCTCTCTCTCTCTCTCTCTCTCTCTCTCTCTCTCTCTCTCTCTCTCTCTCTCTCTCTCTCTCTCTCTCTCTCTCTCTCCCTCTCTCTCTCCCTCTCCTCTCTCCCTCTCTCTCTCCCTCCCTCCTCTCTCTCCCCTCCCTCCCTCTCTCTCTCTCTCCCTCCTCTCTCCTCTCCCTCTCCCTCTCCCTCCCTCTCCCTCCCTCTCTCTATGCACTCATATATTTCCCTTCTGTAAAGATAAGCTTAATAGATTACTATTTAAGCATCTTTTTTTTATCTTAGCCATGACTACGCTGAAAAACGACAGATCTTTGTGCACTTATCCCCAAGACACGTGAACGAGTTCGTGTGTATATACTTATATGCTTATCTATTTATATATAGATATAGATATTTCTAGACACAGAAAAATACCTGCACGTGAACTACGCGCGCCACACACACGCGCACACACCACACACACACACACACACACACATGGTGGTCTTATCCAACCAAATCTCTAAAAAATGCAAGCTTTTACTCATTCTTTGAAATTGCAAACCGTACAGACGTAAAAAAAAAAAAAAAAAAAAAAAAAAAAAAAAAAAAAAAAAAAAAAAAAATGGAACCCCATAAAAAAAAAAAAAAAGAGCCCCATCATCAGTAGTCATCACATCGCCCCTTGTCCCGGCAATATAGAGCCATTAGCATTATTGAGTCCATGTAATTAAATGCCACGCAATTCACCCAATTACATATCTCTTAATTGCCCTCCCGACACCCGACGCACGCTACTCTCACCCTAAACAATACCCCAAGAGAGCTCAAATTGTCTCTCGTCCTCCCCGCACCCTATCATTCCCCCCTTCCTTATGACGACTATCGATTAAGGACGATTTTTCAGATGCGGTCGTTTGTTACAGGGGTCGTCCCATTCTCTTGTGCGCAATCGGGGGATCGTCCTCGGCTTTGCTGTCACGTGACTTCCCCCCCCCACCCACTATGACCCCTACCCCACATCTGGTCATGGCACTCTCCACTGGCACTATCGACTGGCACTCCAATGGTATTTTTCGATTCATTTTCCAATCAAAATCGCCCTTAAGAATCCTCGCCATTATGAGTTCAATGGGGGGGGGGGGGGGCAGGCAGCACTGCCAATTCACCCATTCTATTTCAGAAAAAAAAAACACGATCATAATTACTATAATTCACTTCCACTTCCCTCTCTACACTTTTTTTTTTTTTTACCATAACATTCCTTTTTTGTTTGTTTGCCCCATTCTCTCTCCCACATCCCTTGCAATCACCCCTCCACCATTGAGCATTTACCAACAAGGCCTTGCAACAAAGCCATTCACCCAATATCAAAATCGATGCTTGCAACCCGCGGTCATTCAATGTCACACACACACACAACACACACACACACACACAACACACACACACACACACACACACACACACACACACACACACACACACAGAGAGAGAGAGAGAGAGAGAGAGAGAGAGAGAGAGAGAGAGAGAGAGAGAGAGAGAGAGAGAGAGAGAGATAGAGAGAGAGAGAGAGAGAGAGAGAGAGAGGAGAGAGAGAGAAGAGAAGGAGAGAGAGAGAGAGAGAGAAGAGAGAGGAGAGAGAGACAGAGAGAGGAGAGAGAAGACAGAGAGAAGACAGAAAAAAGACAGATAAAAGACAGAGAAAAAATAGAAAAAAGAGAGTAAAAGAGAGAGAAAGCAAAAAGAAAGAAAGAGAGAGAGAAAGAGCGAGAGAAACTTGCTGAACAACAGAAAAAAAAATCCATCACGAAACTTTGACCTTTGTGATAATGGCTTATTATCATTATCATTATATCAAAGCTAACATCGTATGAATGCTTACTGTCGTAGAAATGATCATAAAAAACTAAAACTGATAACTAGATAATGCACAAATAAGCCATAAAATCAACAGCACGCAACACCAACGGCAGAAGCAGAACAGATAACTACGGACAAAATCAAATAAAAGAGGAGCCAGCATTAGTGATAAAAAAATGACAACAATACAAAATTGAAGATAACAATTCACCGATAAATGACACAGCTTTCTCTCGCCCGAAGGCTGTTATCCACCTCCCAACGCCAGTGCTGACTCACCAAGACACACACAAACAAACTCACACACACAAACACACAGACACACACACATAAAACTAACCCAGTCAGACAACCATGTAGGCAGTCAGACAAACAGACAGACAGACAGACACAACACACACACACACACACACACACACACACACACACACACACACACACACACACACACTCACACACACTCACACACACACACACACACGCACGCAAACACACACACACACAAAACTAACCCAGTCAGACAACCATGTAGGCAGTCAGACAGACAAGCAGACATACATACATACATACATACATACATACAGACAGACACACAGTCAGACAACCATGCAGACAGTCTAGCCAGCATACATACATACATACATACATACATACATACATACAAACACACACACACGAAAAGAAAGATAACGTGGCATATCATTCTTCATACCAGAGACAATTATCTTTGGAAAAATATGTCAGATAAACGATCGAAAATATGTAAGAAAAATAATAGCACGACCATGACTCAGGATCCCCCCCCCCCCCCGTGGGAGGCGCATCTTCGTAAATTAAGACAAAAAAGCAGAGAGAATGAAGATGGAAAATGGGAATCGAGAAAAAAAGAACGTATAAAAAGGATAGAAAAGCAGAGAGAATGCAGATGGAAAATGGGAATTAAGAAAGAAAGAAAGAACGAGTGAAAGGGACAGAAAAGCAGAATGAATCAACATAGCGAAATGGGAACTGAGAAATAAAGAGCGCATGAAAAGGATGGTAAAAGCAGAAAGAATTAAGATAAAAAAATGGAAGAGAAAGAAATAGTGAGAGCGATAGAAAGCCTGAAAGAACATACGAGACACAGCAAGATAAGATAAATAAAGAGAAAGAGAGAGAAAAATAAAAACAAAAAGAGATAAAACAAGCCAGAAGAAGATACAAGAAATAACGAGAAAGACAGAGGGCGAGCAATCCAAAAAGAAAGAATGAGAGTAGTGAGTAAGCTAAAACTAGTAATGAGGATAGAGAGTAAGAAAGATTACATAGCGACCGAGAAAGCGTGAATAATATTGAAAGAAAAGAAAAAGGGCCTGTTATCTGGGTTTCTTGTGTCATCCTTCGTTACCCAACTAACTCACTCACTCACTCACTCACTCAATCTCTCTCTTTATTTCTGTGCCACAACCAGCGGCCAGATTCTAAGAATAGTCGGTCTAAGATAAACCGTTTCTTAAATTAAGAGGTCCAAAACCGAAAGAAAAAAGTACGATGAAAAAAGGGCAACGTCATTTCTCTCTCTCTCTCTCTCTTCCTCATTTTTCTCTTAATTTCTCCCTCCCCCTCTTCCTCTTCCTCTCCTCCTCTTCCTCTCCCTTTCCCCCTCCTTCTTCCCCCTCTCCCTCTCCCTCTCCTCCTTCCTCCTCCTCCTCCTCCTCTCCTCCTCCTCCTCCTCCTCCTCCTCCTCCTCCTCCTCCTCCTCACCCCCTCTCATACACAGGATTGCGTCACACTTCCTCGCTGCCCGACCGACCAAAACTAGCAGCAGCAACATCATACTTTCTGGGTCACGCAGCTGTAATGATAGGCTACTACCACCAGGATGCCGCTGAGTGTAAACAATCCAGATAAACTTCATTTTTTTTCTTCGCGTTTCAAAGGGAGTCCCAACGACCTCGTGTAAGCCTCGTCCTCTCTGGCAGTACTTGATGAAAACAACGAAGACTAAGCATGCGCAGAATGGTTAATTAACGAGAGACTGTAGACGGACTTGCATACGCAGTTAAAATGGAGATCAGAACAACGTGGGCTTGTCCGTGGTCCGTGTTCTGCGTTATGCTATATTTCACAAAATCTAGAGCACCATCTTCAAGACCAAATATTCGAGCTTCGTACCGTCAGTCGATTTTCAGAGTATAACTATTCCCATTTATAAAAAAGATGCCGAAAGAAAATCTGAATTAAAAACAGAAATACATAAACTAACACCCAGATAAACAAAATAAATAAATAATAAATATATATATATATATATATATATATATATATATATAATATAATATAAATAAACACACAATAAACAAACACCAAATAAAAAGCAAAGATAGATCCTTCATATCAAAATTTCATGAATATATCAGCTGTTGGCTGGCCTTTTTTCCTGTATTGATTCGGTTGCCTCCATCCATCCTCGCCGTCGCTCCTCTCCTCTGCTTACTCTCTTCCTCCTCTTGCTTACTCTCTTCCTCCTTCCCTCCCTCCTCTCCCCCTCTCTCTCTCTCTCTCTGTATCTATCCTCTTCCATTCCCTTTCTCCTTCCGTTCCTCCCTTCTCCCTTCATTCCTTCCTTCATTTCATTTGCTCCTTCCTTCCTTTCCTTTACTCCTCCCTTCATCCCTTCGCTCCTTCCTTTTTTATTTCCTTTCCTTCCCTCCGTTCCCCCTCCTTTCTTTACACTCAATCTTCCTCTCCTTTCCTTTCTTCCTCTCTCCCTCCCTTCCTCCCTCACTCCCCCTCCCCCTCTCCCTCTCCCTTCCTCCCTCACCCTCTCTCCCCCTCACCCTCACCCTTTCCCCCTCCTCCTTCCTCCCTCCTCCTCACCCTCTCCTCCTCTCGTCCTTCCTTCTCTCCCTCCCTCCCTCCCCTCCCTCCCCCTTTCACCAGCTTATCAATAACCCACCAAGCAGCCGTGTCGTGAGGACCTCATCTCGCAAGCGGATTCACATGCACTTCAGAGGATCTCGAAGATGACGACGGAAATGAACACGATGCTTGCGTAAAATAAGGAAGAAATAGTGATAAAGAATGTGATAATGATGATGATGGCGATAATGAGTATGATGCTTGGGTGTGTGATCATGATAAATACATAAAAAATAATGAAAGTGATGATAAATGATGATGATAATGTATACGATGCTCGCACAAGTTAATAAATACATAATAATAACGATCGTGGTCATGATTTGAATAAAGTGAAAATGGTGATGAATAAGATACATATCGTTACAATGAACGTGTTAATCATGGCAACA
This sequence comes from Penaeus vannamei, assembly GCF_003789085.1. Taxonomy (NCBI): domain Eukaryota; kingdom Metazoa; phylum Arthropoda; class Malacostraca; order Decapoda; family Penaeidae; genus Penaeus; species Penaeus vannamei. Next base: position 115,928 of record NW_020872546.1, read on the forward strand.
ACGAGGGTGATAATGACGGTGTGAATGACAAAAGTGGTGATAAATGATGACATACGTTCAAAATGCCAATAATCATTGTAGTCAGATAACTATTGATAATAAAGAGAACGAGTAGGTGAAATAAAACAAAAAGTACATACACAAGCAAGCACACAAAGACACGACCCCTTCCCTTCCCCCCAAAAAAATAGTAATAATAGTAATAATAATAATAATAATAATAATAATAATAATAATAATAATAATAATAATAATAATAACAATAATAATAATAATAACAACAACAACAATAATAATAAACAATCAAAAACACAAAAAACAACAAGTAAAGAAACAAACAAGTAATAAAAAAAAAATAGATCAAATAAATTAAAAAAAAATACTACAGCTTTCCCCTTGTCTCTTGCAACACTTCAAATAAACTAAAATAAAATACTACAGCTTTCCCCTTGTCTTTTGCAACACTTGGAGACGAGACGGCGATGTCCTCAGCTGCTCCAACCCGTTGTTTACCCATTACCATGACGACCTGTGGCGTCCCGTGACTATCGCCGACAGATCGCACTGGACCTTGGCACTAAACTCCGCCCTGGCAGTGACACACACACACAATAAATAAATAAATAAATAAATAAACAAAAATAAATAACAGATGAATAAATAAAAAATCTATAAATGAATATACATAAATGAATGATTAACCAAACAGGAAAAATTATGAAAAAATAATAATCACAAAGCAATGAATTCATAATGGTTTTTACACCGATCAAACACCAAGGCAAATTTGGAGACGATGTGCCTTTGCCACAAGAGATCCGTCTGCAATCACCGTGTTAACCATTTTTTTTCTTTTCTTTATTTCCTTTCCTAATTCCCGCTTCTCTCTCCACACATCTTTTAACAAAAACAAACAAAAACATCTTTTAAAACAAAATCGCACATCTATTAAAACTTCCTTTCCTAAATTCAAAAGACCATATCCCCCCCCACCATTACCCTGGTTTAATTTCTTTTGTGTCTACCCCCACCCCACCCGTGTCTTGACCTTTATCTGGTACTTTCGCAAGGCAGGAGGGACCCGGGCTGGAACAGAAGGTCAGGGATAGGATACCCGAAAGGCGCACGGCAGGGGAGGAGGGTGGGGTAGGGTGGGGGTAGGGTGGGGGAGGGAGAAGGGGAAGAGGTGGGAGGGGGGAGAAGGGGAAGAGGTGGGGGAGGGGGAAGGGAACACGGGGAGAGGTGGGGTGGGGAGGGGAAGGGAACGGGGAACAGGGGAAGGGGTAGGGGATTGAAGAGGGAAAGTAGGAGAGGAGAAGAGGGAAAGGGGCAGGGAGAGGTTGAAGAGGGAAAGGGAACAGGCGAAGAGGTGGAGGAGTAGGGGTAGGGGAGAGGTTGAAGAGGGAAAGGGAACAGGCGAAGAGTGGGCAGGGAGAGTAGGAAGTGGGGGAGGGTAATTGAGGTGGAGAGAAGTAGGGGAGGGAAGGTAACAGGGAAAGAGGTAAGGGTATAGGGGAAGGAGAGCGACGAAAAGGTGGGACAAAGGGAAAGTAAGACTCCAAAAAATGGGGCAAATATTGTGGGGGAAAGGGGAGCGAGGGAGCATGGGCGGGGAGCAGGGCGGGGAAGCGGAAACGCCCCCAAACACAAGAGAGGCGTGGGCGAGTGTAGGCGGAAGGGAACATACGATTCGGGCGGTCGGGTAAGGGGGGGGGGGTCGGGCAGTGGCAGGTTGGGAGGGAGAAGGAGGGAAAGAAGGGGAGGGAAGTGTCGATCGATGAAGCCACTCCCTCCCTTTCTCCCTCCTTCATTCCTACACCCTCCCTCTATCTACCCCCCCTCTCTCTCTCTCTCTCTCCCTCCTCTCTCCCTCCCTCCCTCCCTCTCTCCCTCTCTCCCTCCCTCCCTCTCTCCCTCCCTCCCTCTCTCCCTCCCTCCCTCCCTCTCTCCCTCCCTCTCTCCTCCCTCCCTCTTCCCTCTCTCCCATACCCCCTCCCTAAAATTCCCCCTCCACCCGCACACACCAAAACACTCGCCCTCACCTCCACCTCAGGGACAGAGATCGAGGCCGAGCTCAAGGTTAACTTTCAAGGACAACAGTGGGTTAACTCGAGGGTGACGTGAACGAAAGTACGAGAGAGCAGGAATACGTTCCTTTTCCATATTTCATTTCTTCATTATTTATTCATTCATTTTTTTGTCAACAAGAGCTGCAGCAGCAACAACAAAACAATAAAACAAATGAATTCTAATGATATTAACAAAAAATTCCACCACACCAAGGACAAGGGAAAGACATGCGACCGATGAAAAAATGACAGAAACGAGAGGGAGGAGAGGGAGGGAGAGAGAGAGAGAGAGAGAGAGAGAGAGAGAGAGAGAGAGAGAGAGAGAGAGAGAGAGAGAGAGAGAGAGAGAGAGAGAGAGAGAGAGGAGAGAGGGGAGGGGAGGGGGAGGGAGAGGGGGAGAGAGGGAGAGGGAGAGGAGAGGGAGGGAGGAGGAGAGGGAGAGGAGAGAGAGGAGAGAGAGAGAGAGAGAGAGAGAGAGAGAGAGAGAGAGAGAGAGAGAGAGAGAGAGAGAGAGAGAAAGAGAGAAGAGAGAGAGACCGAGTAAGACAGAGAGAGAGAGAGAAAAGGAAAGCGTGCGAAAAAAGAGAGACAGCAAGAGAGAAATGTAGAGACAGAAAGAAACACTGAAAGAAAAAAAAAACAAAAAAGAAAAGAAAGAAAAAAATGAAATATCAACCACGCTTTTGAATCACGCCAAGGGGGAAAGGATGGAGTAGGGTAGGGGTAGGGTAGGGTAGGGTAGGGGGAGGAGGAGGGGGAGGAGGGGGCGGTCTCTCGTCATGGCGGTAACATCATATACACGAAAAGGTGATTAAAAACACGAAAGCCTTTCTTAGGTCTAGCGCTATGCCTAATCTCTGTGCCATGTAGTTTTATAATAATGATGATTATGTTGTTTATCTGGTGCTCATGACATTGATCAATGGTCATCATTACTACTGCAATCATAAATAGCATCATTAGTATAATCATTATTTCCATTATAATTTTATTACCATTATTATTATCGCTTTCATTATTATTACTATCATATTACCATTACTATAATATCATTATCAATGTAATCATTACCTTCACCATCATTATCTCTATTTATCATTAAATAAATCATCATCATCATCATCACACAAAAAAAATTCACAGAACCCAACGCCACGAACACCGTAGCAGTAGAACCTGGGAAGTCGCCTCAACACACCGACAAAAGTTCCCGAACGGCGCGCGGCGAACGGCAAATCCCAGGGCAACGAGAACGTGACGTCTTCCGCTCCGTGCTCCTGAAACCCTCGGAGGACGGATTTCCATTTCCCGAAAAAAAATAGGGGGGGGAAGGGGTAGGGGCAAAAAATAGGGGGGAAGGGGATAGGGGGCAAAAAATAGGGGGGGAAGGGGTACGGGGCAAAAAAATAGGGGGGGAAGGGGGTAGGGGGCAAAAAATAGGGGGGAAGGGGGTAGGGGGCAAAAATATAGGGGGGGGGGAAGGGGGTAGGGGGCAAAAAATTCTATGGGTCTGTGGCTCTCGTCGTCTCCTTTTCCCCTCTTCTTGGTCTGTCTCCTCTTTTTTTCTCTCTCCTTTATCTATCCTCTCTTTCGCTTTATTTCTCTCTGTCTGTCTGTCACTCTCTCTCTCTGTATTTGTTTGTATATTTGTCGTGCATATGTCGCTTCCGTTCCCTCCCCTCCCCCCCCCATAATCCCCAACTCTCCCTTCCCCCAGAGGTCTACAACCCTCATTCTTTCCCCCTATACACGCAAGGTCGTGTACGTGTACCGAAGGTCACATCCACCCAAGCCAATCTACAGGTTAACCCCCCTCCCTCCCTCCCTCCCTCCCTCCCTCCCTCCCTTCCTCTTTCTTTCTCTCTCTTCCTCTCGATGACCATATGAATGCTAAGGTCCAGGAATCCCCCCCCCCCCCGCCGAGAAAGGTCACGTTGCTATATTAATACGCCCACGCCCACACAGGAGCCACAGTCACGTAAAAATAGGGTGTCTATTTTCGGATCCTCTATTTTTATTTTGCTGATATTTCATTCGGATTCTTTGCCCTCCCTCCGTCATTTCCTCCCTCCCTCGCTACCCCCCTCTCCCAATCTCTCTCTCGCGGGAGGGAGTGAGAGAAGGGGAGAAGAAGGGGGGTGTAAGGAAGGGAGGGAAGGGAGTGAGGAGGGAGGGAGGGAGAGTGAGTGAGGGAAGGGGAGAAGGAGTGGGTGTAAAGGAGGGGGAGTCAGAGTAGCGGTGGAGAGAGAGAGAAAAGACTATAAATACAAGGGAGAGGAATGGGAAGAGGAACAGGAGGAGTGGAAGAGGAGGAGGAGGAGGAAAGGAGTGATAGTAGGTGGAAGAAGAGGATGTGAAGAAGACGAAGAGGGAAAAAAAGACGAAGGAAAAGAAGAAGAAAAAGCAAAAGAAGACAAATTAGAAAACGATGAAGAAGAAAGATAATATGAAGCCGTTATTCTCTGGCAGGACGAAAACACATTCTCACTCACCCCCCCCCCCTCTCTCTCGTTCTCTCTCTCTTTCTCTTTCTCTTTCTCTTTCTCTCTCTCTCTCTCTCTCACTTTCTTCTTCTGTCTAATCCCTCACCCTCCTTCTTTTTTTCTTCCATTAACTCCTTCTCACTATCTCTATCCTCCCTCTTTCATGGACACTCCCACTCCCACTCCACTCCCACTCCCACTCCCACTCCCTCACTCCCTCCCTCCACCCCACTCCTCTCCCCCCGATATCGTCCGGCAAACTACAGATAAGTGAATCAGTTTCAGCTATCAGCTTGGGCCATCAGCTTGATCAATACAAGCGTGGCAATCACCAATTATCTGCAACCACCTGAGTCAGTTGCAGCATTCACGGGGCTCTCCTCTCCACCCTCTGCTCTCCTCTCTTCTCCGCCTCTTCCTTCTTCACTCTTTTCCCTTCTTTTCTTTCGCCTCTCCCTTCCCCTCTCCTTTCTCCCCTCCCCTTCCTTCCTTACACTTTTTTCCTCTTCTTCCCTTCGCCTCATCCCCTCTCCTCTCCTGCTCTTCTCCCTCCCTTCCTTCCTTACATCTTTTTCCTCTTCTTTCCTTTCGCCTCCTCCCCCTTCTCTTCTCCTCTTTCCCCTTCCTTCCTTACACCTTTTTCCTCTTCTTCCCTTTCGCTTCCTCTCCTCCCTCTTCTCTCTTCCCCCTCCCCTTCCTTCCTTACATCTTTTTCCTCTTCTTCCCTTTCGCCTCCTCCGCTCTCCTCTCCTCTCTTCCCCTTCCTTCCTTCCTTACACCTTTTTCCTCTTCTTCCCTTCGCCTCCTTCCCTCTCCCCTCCCCCTACCAGGTTTTCTATTTCAATGCACAGAAACAATACAAGGAAGTAGTTGTACATCTTTTGTGACATCATGAAAAAATATATATTTGTCTGTCTATCTATCTGTTTTATCTCCTTACCATTTGACCTTTATACATTACCTCCCTGTTTGTTTATCTGTCTCTTTCTCTCTTCGTATCTGATGGTCTGTATGTCTGTCTGTGTCTCTCACCTCCCGACTCTTTTTCTAAGACATAGACACAGACACACACTCCCACTGACTCTCTCACGCACATGGTCTAACTCACTCATATCAACTCACTCACTCACTTCACACTCACTCACTCACCACCCACCTCCCGCCACCCTCATCTCATGCAAATTATGCAAAGCGAAGAAACACATAATCTGGAGTTTAAACACATCCTTGGCCCGGTCTCGTTTTTCGAATGAAACACGAGTCGATTGAACAAGGGGCAGGAGGAAGGCAGGGAAGGCGAGAGAAAAAGGGAGAAGAGAAGAGGAGACGAAAGAGAGAGAGAGAGAGAGAGAGAGGAGAGAGAGAGAGAGAGGAAGAGAGAGAGAGAGAGAGAGAGAGAGAGAGAGAGAGAGAGAGAGAGAGAGAGAAGAGAGAGAGAGAGAGAGAGAGAGAGAGAGAGAGATTACCAGTTAAGTAATTACCGTGTCCTTTTAGTCGCCGATTTTTCCATCTTTACTATATCAAAGAAACAAGTTTATTATAACCTATCGACACTCGGAAAGAAATACACAGCGGAAATACAGAAATAGATTAAGGTCTTACAAAAATAAACTGAAAAGAAACTAAACTGAGATAACAATGAAACTTGAGATGCTATAACAATAACATAAAAAAAATAATCGAAGGCATTTCTCTTCTAAATCCGTTTTAAACACCAACTCATGTTATGTATACAAAGAAAATGAATGGACGGAGAAGAGGAGAATCAAAGGAATAAAAGAATGAATGAAAGGGGTGAGACTGGGAGGGAGGAAACGATGAGAAGAGAAGAGAAGAAAAGTCAAAGGAAATAGTGGGAGGAAAAACAAGAATAAGAAGAAAGAAAGGAAAGGAAGTGAGAAAAAGAAAAGGAAGATAAAAAACAATCAGATTCCAGAAACATAAAGAGACAACGAGAGAGCAGAAAGAGAGAGAGAGAGAGAGAGAGAGAGAGAGAGAGAGAGAGAGAGAGAGAGAGAGAGAGAGAGAGAGAGAGAGAGAGAAGAGAGAGAGAGGAGAGAGAGAAGAGAAGAAAAAAAAAAGGAGAGAGAAAGAGAAAGGAAGAGGAAGAGAAAGAGAAAGAGAGAGAAAATAGAAAAAGAGCGAAAGAGAACAAAAGAGAAAAAGAGAAGAGAGAGAGAGAATAGAGAGAGCGAAGAGAACAAAAGAGAAAGAGAGAGAGACGGAAAAAAACGAAATCACGACCAGACACGACCTTCGGCCAAAGGACATCACGGGGAACGCGACATTAAACCCGAAGAGAGGGACATCGTTTCAAATCACCGCCATCTCCAGTGACCTTCGTTTTTTCTCCATATTTCGGTCTTTTTCCGTTTTTTTTTTTTTTTTTTTTTTTTTTTTTTTTTTTTTTTTTTT
>NW_020872546.1:127894-165394 GCF_003789085.1 Penaeus vannamei
AGGAAATAGTAGAAAAAGAAAGGAGGAGGAGGAGGAGGAGGATCTCGATGGTCGAGGCCCTACCAAGGAGGGACGCAGGAAGGGTTGGACTGATGGCAGCGGAGATCCTGACGCGAGAAAAAGAAGGAAAGAGATATGTGTTGCGCAAGAGCATGCGAGAGAGAGAGAGAGAGAGAGAGAGAGAGAGAGAGAGCGAGAGAGAGAGAGAGAGAGAGAGAGAGAGAGAGAGAGAGAGAGAGAGAGAGAGAGAGAGAGAGAGAGAGAGAGAGAGGGGGGGGGAGGGTTTATAGAAAGGAAAGGGTTTATAGGAGGAAAGAAGAGATGAGAGACGAGAGACAGGAGAGAGGCCGGGGTGGAGAAAGAGAGCAAAAAGCAAGAGAGAAGCGGAGAAATATAGTTTCGATACCCCCCTCCCCTCCTACCCAATCTCTCTCTCCCCCCCGCCCCCCTCTGGTCATCCCGCAGCGAGAATTATCGTCCTGGAATTCAAGGTCAGAGAAAACGCTGAGAAGGGAGGGAAACGGGGGAAGGCGACATGGGGGGTGGGGGTGGGGGAGGCGACAAGGGGGGAGGAGAAAGTGGGTGTCAGTGGAAGAAACGAAGGATGATGGAAGCGGGAGAGGAAGCAGGGAAGGTGAGAGAGAGAGAGAGAGAGAGAGAGAGAGAGAGAGAGAGAAGAGAGAGAGAGAGAGAGAGAGAGAGAGAGAGAGAGAGAGAGAGAGAGAGAGAGAGAGAGAGAGAGAGAGAGAAGGAGAGAGGGAGAGAGGGAGAGGGAGAGAGGGGAGAGAGGGGAGAGAGGAGAGAGGAGAGAGAGAGAGAGAGAGGAGAGAAAAGAAGAGGAAAAGGGAGAAGAGAAGAGAGAAGGAGACGAAAGGAGAGACAGAGAGGGGAGATGATTGAGAGGAAAGGAGAGTGAGAGAGAGAGAAAAAAAAAGAGCGACACAAACAGAAAGAGAAGGGAATTGAGAGAAAGACTGAAAAAAAAACAAGAAAAAAAAATTGAGACGAGAAGCGAGAAAGAGACAAAATAAACGGGGGGAGGAAAGAGAGGAGCAAAGAGAGGAGGAAAGAGAGGAGAAGAGAGGATGGAACACAGCAACAGATCGAAGCCCAAGAGTCCCGTCACATAAAATAACCAAGACTCTTCTCTCTCTCTCTTTCTCTTCCACTGCCGTCATTGCACACCAAACATAGGGAGCACGGTGAGAAAAAGAGAAACTGAGAGATAAAAGAGAGAAAGAAAGAAGAGAGACAAACTGAGAGATAAAAGAGAGAAAGAGAGAAGAGAGACAAACAGTGATAAAAGAGAAGAGAGAGATAAACAGAGATAAAGGAGAGGATAGAGGCAAACTGAGAGATAAAAAGAGAGGAGAAGACAAACTGAGAACAAAAATAAGGAAAGAGGAGAAAGAAAAAAATATATATATATATAGAGAAGAGACAAGAGACAAGAGAGAAGAGAGAAAAGAAAAAATAGAAGAGAGGAGAAAGAAAAGAGAAAAGAAGAGAGAAGAGAGAGCCCTAGCTCTAGAGAGTCCCTCAAACTTGAACAGCAAAATGCTTGCCAAGTAATCCTCCCACCTAGAGTTCAGCCCCCCCCTTCCCCCTCCAACCCCACTAACCCCCGTAACCTCCCCCTCCTCCCCCTTGAACAAAAGCTGCTGCAATAGATACGACGCCGATACGGTTATCGACCCTCCCTCCTCCCCTTTTTTCTGATTAATTCTGTTCCTTCCCCTCCCCCTTCCCTCCACTTTCATTCCCTCCTCCCCTCTCCCCTTACTTCCCTTCTCTTCTTTCTTTTCTCTCCTCCCCTTTCCTTTCCTTTTCTCTCCTTCCTCTCCAATCCCCTTTCCTCCTCCTCCTCTCTAATCATTCTTGTTTTTCCTCCTCTTTCCATTATCCCGTTTTCCTTCTCTTCCCCCTATTTCCCCCGTTCTTCGCCCCCCCTGTTCTTACCTCCCCTTCCCCCTGCTTTATCTTCTTTCTGTTTTATCTTCTCTTTCTTATCTCTTACAGACCTACCCTCTCCTTACAAATGTCTCCCCTTTTATACCCCCCTGCCTATCCACCCTCCTCCTATCCACCTCCATCCACTGTCCATCCACACTTTGATCCATCTTCTACCGGCCAAAATGTGTTCCCGTTTTCCTCCCTCCGTCCTTGCTTCAATCTCCATCCTCTAAACTTTACTTCATGTTCCTCTCTCTCTCCATCTTTACTCTATGTCCCACCCTCACCCTTCTCTTTCCTCCATCCGTTCTTGCTTCATTTTCCATCCCCCACACTTTCCTTCACTTTCCTCCCTTCCTCCATCTTTCCTCTACTTCCCACCCTCCACCCTTCACTTCCCTCCCTCCGTCATTACCTCATTTCCCCCCTCCCTTCGCACCCCCCCCCCACCCAAACCTTTCCTGCAACGGTTTCCTAACAACGTGCACGTGCTTTCACAGTCGCCGGGTCCGAATCTTAAAGCATAGGCTGTATCTCTGCCTCTAGGTCATGTTGTTCATCTGTTATTGGGTACGCACACGCTCGCATGCTGAGGAGGGACGGGGAAGGGGGAGAAGGAGGAGGAGGAGGAGGAGGAGGAGGAGGAGGGAAGGGAGAGGGAGGAGGAGAGGAGGAGGGAGGAGGAGGAGGAGGAGGAGGAGGAGGGAAGGGAGAGGAGGAGGAGGAGGGAAGGGAGGAGGAGGAGGAGGAGGAGGAGGAAGGAAGGGAAGGAGGAGGAGGAAGGAGAGGAGGAGGAGGAGGAGGAGGGAGGAGGAGGAGGAGGAGGAGAGGAGGAGGAGGAGGAGGGAAGGAGAGAGGGGAGAGGAGGAGGAGGAGGAGGGGAGGAGGAAGGGGAAGGAGGAGGAAGAGGAGGACGAGGACGAGGAGGAGAAGGGGTAGGGTGGGATGGGAAGACAAAGGCAAGGAGGAGGAGGAAGAAGAAGAAAGGAGGAGGAGGAAGAGAAGGGGTGGGAGGGGTAAGGACGAGAGATGGGGTATCAAGAGGCTAGGGAAGGGCTAGAGAAGGAGGATGAGTTAAGGAAGATAAAGTTAGGTTGCGAGGGGAGATGAGTTGCAATTGAGGTTGGGGAAGGGGAAGGGGAAAGGGAAGGGGAAGGGAAGGGAAGGGGAAGGGGAAGGGGAAGGGAAGGGGCTGGGGAAGAAATGCGGTTGGGGAAGGGGTGAGGGGAAGGGTTGGGTTACTCTTGTGGTTGTGAATTTAGCTTCGTCAACATACCAAACCACACACACACAAAGAAATCAGATTCGTGTAGCTTATCACAAAAAAAAATACATCCAAGGATAAAGATAATCACTACATGGCTTTAACTTGATACTTTTTTTCCTTAAAGTTTCACAAGAAATAAAATGTTTAGACCAAATGGCACGCGTCCAAAAACTAATGAGAAAAACAAAAGAAACATCGCCATCGGTTTGGAATGATACCCATAGTTCTACACTCTCAAGGATGATAAAGATGATCCACATCCCCACAGCACATCCATCACCTAATGCGAAAAGTGAAAAACAAAAATAAAAGACAAAAACACCTCTTCAGCAGTGCAAAAGTCGACGATCACTTTTTCACTTAACAAAAACATATTCAAAATACGGGGGGGGGGCAAAAAAAACAGCGTCTTAAAATGATACCGGTATATCCTACCATCAAAAACAGTTTAAAAACCCAATCTCACCCCTTTTTTTACGTTAAAACTGACGCAGCAGCACCGCGTCCTTCTGACAGATCCAACCGATTTATTCGCGTAAAAATCTCATGCAGTTTCTCTCTGTCGCTCTGGCAGCATTTGCAATATGCAATAAGAATCTTTTTACTCCTCGAAAGATCTCCAAAAAGGGAAATTGCGTTGGTCCAAGGAGTTGATGTCAAAAAATCACTCAACTTTCTAAATTCGAAAATGAGGCGGACACTCGACATCTTCATATCAAGAATTACTTAAATTGATAAAGCAAAAACGCACCTGACATGCTGAATGCCTCTCCTACGCATTTCTCTCTAAGTAACTGCAATTATTAATAGGGATCTCAGCCAGACAAATCGTAAGGTATTAGACAATATACACACACATGTATTCGACAAAGTGCCAGACAATAGAGGCGTTCGTTGACTATTAATACGACCCTCATTTTCAGTGTCAAATATCATCCTCTCTCTCTCTCTCTCTCTCTCCTCTCTCTCTCTCGCTCTCTCTCCCCCCCCTCCCTCTCTCTCTCCCTCCTCTCCAATCATTCTCTTTCTCTCCGTCACATCACCCCCTCCCCCTTCCCTCCTTCCCTCCCCTCCCCCCCCTCCCTCCCTCCCTCCCTCTCCTTCTCTTTTCTAGAAGCTTCCTCGAACATGATCAATCATCTCATCTCATCTCACTTAAGCCCCGCCACCATCTTGAATTCCCAGATTAAGAAAGAGAGAAGCGCATAAAAGTCGTGACATGAATTTCATAAATCCATTAACAACTTAGTCTAAAAAATATATACTGCGCACTAACAATGACATAACGAAAGAATATAACGAGAAAAAGAAAGCAAGAAAGAAAGATAGGAGGAGGGAAATACATATTTAATAAAAACGAAAAAAAGGAGCTGAAACATCCCACACAACGAACACCAATCCGAAAACAGTGACGTGACCGAAGAGCAAAATTGCTCTCCCTGATCCATCAGCGATAAACTTTACGGTTTCGATACCAGAATTCACCGATGCTTGCTACAGAACACCCTCCTGTCCCCCCTAATCTCCTTCTGTCTTTCTCTCCTTTTCTCCATCCCCCAATCTCCTCCTGTCTTTCTCTCCTTTCCTCCGTCACTCTCTCTCTTTCTCTTTCCTGCTCTCTCGCTCTTTATAGCCGCTCCCTGATTGGTCAATCCGTCGTTTCCAAAAGCAGGGACACCGACCAATCACAACCCGCGGCTGCGACCACCACGGGGGGAATCCGTGCACTTGCCCCACGCCCATCCGCCAATCAGGAGCCGACTTCCTCGCTGTTCGTCCGCGGGCATCAGCCAATCGGCCTCCACCTACGGAAGTTGCAACCTTCCCCCCCCCCGCCCCTCCCCCCCCCCTTCCCGTGCGTTGCATCAGCAGAGGCCCATTACCTCACAGCATCCCATTCGCGGCACGATCTCCGCTCACCACAGCCCCATTATTCCGGATCATGTATCCTATCGCGGCCCCGGATAGGACACCCCGCAGCAGGTTATGAGGGACAGGACCCCAGTCGTCCTCCTCCTTCTCCGGGCCCCTTCGCCTCCCTCCCCGTTTCTTCTCAGACGCGCCCCGCCTTTTCCCCGAAGTCGAAAGTGCTCCATAAACACTCGGGCGGGGAAGAAAGCTTCATCGTCTTAAATTAGCCCAATGTCTTAAATAGGTTCACATGACATAACCACCACTATTGAGCAACAATAAGCCGAATGCGGGGAGCTAGGAGCGGGCTATTTAAGAGGGGATGGGGGGGAGGAGAAGCAAGAGACGAGTAAGCCTTGGAAAGATCTGTTTATTCCACAAGGTCGATCTTTTTTAAACCTTGAGATGAGAATGGATAAGAAAAGGTGGATTAATGAAGAATGCTGCGAGTCGAGGGTCGGTGGAGAGGAATGCCCCCTCGCCGCGAATTATGGCAACAGCTGCTACGTGGCAAGTGATGGACTTCCTGGTATAAATATCTATTAGAGAAATGACTTCAATGCTGGCGGAGGATAGGGACTGAAAATCGATCGCGACGATGCACTAGGCAAGGAAGAGGAGGAGGAGGAGGAGGAGGATGTGGATGATGATGATGATAAGAAGAAGAAGGAGAAGGAGGAGGAAAAAGAAATGGATAAAGCAGGACAGGGAGATGGGAGAAGATAAAGAAGAGGAGAGAGGGACAATAGAGGAGGCAGATTAAGATAACGAACAGAAAAAAAGAAGAGACCGAAAGAGGAATTAACCAACACACGACACCCCCGGTGGCTGATGATTGCAGAAACGCTCCCCACCCCACCCCCACCCCCAACCCACCATATTTCCGACTCGCCAAGACTGAACGGAACCCCATACGCGAATCTGACGCCGCCGCTCGCCCGCTCGCCGCCCACCGCCCATTCTGTACACCCCGCCCCCCTCGAGATCCGCTCCCTGTGTTGCAAAGACCCTCACGTGATCCCTCCCTGTGTTGCAAAAGGCCTTCGTGCGACCCGACCTTCCTTTCTTACGGTCGACGTCATAATACAGGGCGAGAAGGAGACACGACGGTTCGCAAATCGACGGAGAATATGAAGTTCGAGCTGTCACTGCTCATGATGAAAACTGACGCCTCGCGGAGGAGACTTAAAAAAAGGGGGGGGAGAGCGAGGGAGGGAAGAGGGTGAGAGAGGAGGAGGAGGAGGAGGAGGGGAGGAAGGAGGGGAAAAGGAGAGGGGTGGGGAAGGAGGATGAGGGAGGGGAAGGGGGAGGGTGGGATGGAGTGAGGGAGGGGGAGGGAGTGGGAAGGGGAGGGGGAAGGGGGAAGGGGGAGGAGGAAGGAGGAGGGGAGGGGAAAGGGAGAGGGGGTGGGATGAGGAGAAGGAGGGAAGAGTGGAAGGGAAGGAAGGGGGAAGGGGGAGGAAGGAGGGAAGGGAGGGAAGGGGGAAGAGAGGATACTAAAAAAGGGGGGGGAGGGGGCGGGGAAGAAGAAGGTCCCGTGATCATGCGTAGGACTCGGTATCGCAGGAAGAAGACGGGAGGACGGAGAAGAGGAGGAAGAGGAAGAGAGGAGAGAAGAGGAGGAAGAGGAAGGAAAGAGGAAGGAAAGAGGAGAAGAAGAGGGGAGGACGTGTGGAGAAGAGGAAGAGGAAGGGAGGAGGAGAGAGGAGGAAGAGGAGGAGGAGGAGGAGGAGGAGGAGGAGAAAAGGGGGAAGGTGGGGGGAGGAGGAGCGAAGATGAAAGTAAGGGAAGGATAAATAGAAGTAGAAAAAAGGGAAACCCACTTAAACGTGAAACCAGATTTCTCACGCATCTTCCTTCTCTTTCCCTTCCTCCACTTCCACTACCTCCTCCAACCCCTCCACCAATACCACACCACCACCCTTCCCCCACCCACCCCTTCCCCACCCCCCCCCACCAACCCCTTCTCCACCAGCTCCCCCACCTTCCCCCTTCCCCTTCCCCACCACCACCTCCACCACCCCCTTCCCCCTCCCCACCACCCCATTCCCCATCACTTCCACCTCCACCAACCCCTTCCCCACCAGCCCCCCCCTCCCCTCCCCCCCATCCCCCTCACCCGCGGTGCGACGTCTGCTTGGGTGAAGGACTCCTTATCTGCCGGATGCTTCACCTGCAGGAGCGCCGAGGCTGAATCTGCTTATCTCGCGCTTTTCCTTTTGTCCTCCGGTTCGCCTCACGCGCTCTCGGCTTGTTTATCTCTCCTTCCTCTCTTTTCTTCCTCCTCCCTCCTTTCTTTCCTTTCCTCCCTTCTTACCTCTTTCCTCCTTTCTTTCTTCTCCCCTTCCTTCCCTCCCTCCTATTTGTCCTCTCTTCTTCCTTCCTTTCTTTCCTCTTTCCTTACCTCCCTTCTTCCTTTCCTCCCTTCTCACCTCTTTCCTTCCCTCCCTTTTTCCTTTCCTTCCTTCTTACTTCTTTCCTTCCCTTTCATATTTCGTTCGTTCGTTCGTTCCTTCTGTATCTGTCCATTCTCCACCCCGGCCTCTATCCTGTCTCTCGTCTCTCATCTCTTCTTTCCTCCTATAACTATTTCTATACCTATTTAACCCCCCCCCCCCTCTCTCTCTCTCTCTCTCTCTCTCTCTCTCTCTCTCTCTCTCTCTCTCTCTCTCTCTTCTCTCTCTCTCTCTCTCTCTCTCTCTCTCTCTCTCTCTCTCTCTCTCTCTCTCTCTCTCTCTCTCTCTTCTTCTCCCCCCTCATGCGAGTCCTTCACTCCTTTTGAACTCTTCCTGTGCTTCCTCCTATCTCAAAATCTCCTTTTCTCTCTCTCTCTTTCTCCTTTTGTGTGGGTCGTCAATGCATCCTCATTATGTATACATACTGCGTGCGTGTACCTACGTATATGTCTATATACATACGTGTATATACATCACTCATCAAAACATTATGGTATATTTGCCTTAATAATATGCTCTTTCCCTGACTATCTCCGTGACGCATATCATTTTCCAACAGAAATGAGAAGATGAAATGAAAAATGATGATTACTCTTCTCGACGAAACTGCCTCGTCTCGTCTCCCACCTCACCCCTTCATCGCCCCTCCAACTGCTTACGTCGGCGGCTCTCCCTGCTAAACGGACAATCCCTGACTGCTGATATCACCCACAACCCATGCGGCGCGGAGGTAGAGGGAGGGAAAAGGGAGGGGGAGACGGAGGGAGCGTGGGGAGAGGGAGGGAAAAGGAGAGTGTATGGGAGGAGGGAGGGAGTGTGGTGAGAGAGGGAAAGGGAGAGTGTATGGGAGGGGGAGACGGAGGGAGTGTGGGAGAGGAAAGGAAACAGGAGACGAAGGGAGTGTGGGAGAGGAAGGGAAGAGGGAGGGATAGACTTCAGGAGAGATGGAGAGATGAGGGAGGAGGGAGAGAGGAGAGGGAGGGGGCGGGAGGGCGGGGAGGGGGAGGGGAGAGGGAAAGGGAGAGCGTACTACCTTTCTCAAAATCCAGTCTCCTTACACCCCCCCCCTCTTTTTGATAGCATTATCTCCCCCCTTTGATCCCGAATTATCGTCCCGTATCTCAAGGTTTCCTCTCTCCTTCTCCTCTCTTTCATTTCTCTCTCCTTCTCCTTCGTTTCACTTCTTCCCTCATTCCCTTTCCCTTTATTCGTCTTCTTTGCCAATCTTCTATTCCTCCTCTTCTTCGTTTCATCTTTTCTCCTCATGTCCCTCCCCTTTTTCTTGTTCTTTTTCTCCCCCTTCTTCTTCTTTCTTCTCTTCTTCTTCTTCTTCTTCTTCTTCTTCTTCTTTCTTCTCCTTCTCCCTTCTCCTCTCCATATATTTCTCCTCCTCCCCTCCTCCTCCTCCTTCCCCTACCACCGTCACAGAGTCCTACGCCGTCCCACGCACTACCCCCCCCCCCACTCCCCACACTCCTCTAAGCACCGGCCAAGAAAGAGGGGGGAGGGGGGTGGGGGTGCAAGATGATGGGCGGTGCTGTATTTTAGGGAGCGGACCGGGTTGGAGGGAGGGAGGGGAAGGGAGAGGGAAAGAGGGAGGGAGAGAGAAGGGGGAGGGTAAAGTGAGAGAAGATGGGGAGGGAGGGAGGTGGGGGAGGAAGAGATGGGAGGGAGGAGGGGAGTAGGGAGGGAAGAGATGGGAGGGGAGAGTGAATAAGGACGGGAAAGGAGGAGGTAAGGCTAAGGAGAGACAGTAAGGAGGGAGGGAATGGCGGATAAGGAGGGAGGGGAGGATGGATAAGGAGGGAGCGGGCCGGGCTAGGGGTGGAGGAGAGAGGGATGGAGGGAGGGAGGGGAGGGGCGCCGGGGGAGGAGAGGAGAGCGGAGCGGACGCAGCCAGCCTGTCAGGTACACATGCACCGAGGCAAGTGCAGCTGTACCCGGTCGATACGTGGAAGCTCCCCGTCTCCCGCGCTCACGTATATGAACCGCTCCCGCTCTCTCGCTTTCTCTAAATATGTACAAGTGTTATTCTTTCTCTTCTTTACTCCTCTCTACCTTCTTCCTTCTCTCTCTTTCTCACTCTTCCCTCCCCCTCTCGCTCTTCCTTTGCCTCACCTCCTTCCCTCGCTCTCTCCCTCTCCCTTTCCTCCTCCTATCCCTCCCTCCTTATTCTAATTCCCTCCCTCTCCCTTCTCCCCTTATCCCTCCCTCTCCCATTACCCTCCCTTCCTCCCTCCCTCCCTCCCCCTTCCTCCGCCTCCCTACCTCTTTTCTTCCCACTCCTCTTACCCAACCTCCCTCCCTCCTACACACCCTCCCTCTCCCTCCCTCCCACTCTCCCCCTCTCCCTCCCCTCTATCTAGCATTCCCCGTAAGGCCTCTCGTGTCGACATCACCGCAATGGCGTGAGCGACCCGGCCCTTGAAAGGCGACTCGCATATAGCCATAACTTGCTTGTCTCGAAGGCCATTATTATGCATGCAGTTGCAATCATTCCTTCGGAGAGATGATTATGTGGGTGGGTGTCATCGTAATGGCTGTATTTGATCCGGAGATTGGTAATTAAACCCAATGGCTGTGGCATTGTTGGGGGGGTTGGGGACTGGAGAGCGAACAGCGACGACAAGTGTAATAACCACCAAATCGCAAAAATATGAAATGCAAAAAGTACGATAATACAGAAATAAACAGCAGCGACAAAACAACAGCGGGATCGGAGGGAAAAAATGTGTTTTGTTCCACCTACTCAACGTACTAGACGGCCTTATCATATCTGACAAGTTATCAGTCTTTTTCACGGTTTTGTGAAATCCCCCGTGATCCGCAGGCCACAATGCCACGCTCGACGAAACCCCCGACACAAACGGCACTGAATGGCACCCTGGTCCGAGCGCAGTGCCGCGCAGAAACAATAACAAACACCATAAACAAATGAACAGAATACGAACAAAGCCCAAACGAACCATACCCTCCCCGTCCCTAAAACGAGACCCAAAACAAACACGAAACCACAAGACACCACAAACACCACAACATAACACCAAAAAAACGAACGCAACGTGCCTACCTAGAACCTCTATTCATCCACACTCTCTTATCACACGCTCTCCGCCGTACCTACACTCCCGCCACGTTATCTCACGCAGGAGGAGGAGGCAGGGCCGCCGGTACTGCCTGAACAGTCACAACTCACGAGCCCAAGACCCACCTCCTCTCGCCCTGGCATGGCTGGGTCACCCTCGAGGCCAACCGGACACCAACGTGAACCGAACGCCAAGGCCAGACTAGTGCCCCTCGACGTCAGCACAGCGGAAGCAGCAGCACGGTATTGATGAGAAGCGGGGCGCGCCGTCACAGTAGAAGCGGGCAAATGCGCCTCCAATCAATGTAAAGGAAGGGCGTGAAGCAAGTGACGGTGAGGTGAAAACACGACGTCAGTCCAAACGAAACGTCAACTTCAGTAAAAAGAAAGAAAGGCAGAAAAACAGGGATAAAAAAACACAAACGAACGTCAACTTTACTTAAAAAGAAAGAAATACGAAAAGAGATAGGAAAAAAAAAACAAACGAACGAAAGAAAGAAAGGTAGAGAAATAGGAAAAAAAAATGTTCCCAGGAACCCCCCACGCACACACACATACACAAAACTACCAAAACAAAATAAACGAAAAAAAGAGAGAGAGAAAAAAAAGCCAAATAAAATTGACGTGGCGCCGCTGTGGAGAGAATATTCCAACATCAATTATTCAAACTGGCGCCCAGATGCCTCTCTCCTACGAAGTAACGGCAAGAAGGAAAATAAACAAATTCCTCGAAGCGGTGCGACTGGGCCCTCGGAGTACCACGAATGCGGAGGGAAAAGCGGGGGGGGGGGGGAGATTGCGTTTGCACGTGCGCCTGGCACTTCCCTCCCCCCTTCTATCTCATCCACAGCTTCCCTACTCATTCTCAAGTAAATAAACGTCTGCAGCAAGGAGTCACTCTAGTTCTCGGTCTGTCTGTCAAATGCGACACGTTCCAGCAGTAAAAAAAAAAAAAAAAAAAAAAAAAAAAAAAAAAAAAAAAAAAAAAAAAAAACGGAAAACAGAGGGGCACACGCCCCCCCCCCCTACACCCACACGCACGCTCATCCCCCTACACCCACACGCACACGCACACAGCGACAGGCACAATTGTCATGTTACAGAAAAAGTGAGAGTGCGAGGTGCCGTTTCCTGTCGCCTGTAACACGCGCTTTACTTCACGAGTTACTTTATCACGTCGCGTCCGGTGCCTGCCTTCCCTTAGCAATCCGAACGTTCAAGGTTTATTTTTACCCCAAATCCATTTCCCCTTCGCAGCGGCCCTCGTGGCACCCAAAGCCGTCGTCGTCGTCTTCATCACTCATCGTCATCACAGTCGCCAATGCCATCGTCTTCGTCAACATCGTCGTCGTCGTCATCATTGTTAACACAATCACCAAGGAACTCGTTTAGCCAAAAAATCATTCATCACCCACCACCACCATCATCACCAATCCCTCCACCCTCATCCTCCCCATCATCATCATAGAACTCGTTTAGCTAAAGAAATCATCATCATCATCACCATCACCAATCCCCCCCCCCCCTCATCGCCAAGGAACTCAACACCAACACCACCGTCACGAGAGGACACCCAAAGGGCAACCTCGGCCCATGGTTACTCCTGGCCCGAGTGAAGAAGCCTGCCGGTGTCTTGTCAACACCGCCGCTGGCTCCGGTGTTGCCCTGTGTCATCTCTCGCGGGGCCGGACACGTTGCCGGTAAAGATAAGTGTGTTTTTATGTGTGTTATTCATTCATATCATCGTGATAGTCCTTATAATTGTTAGTAGTTCTTGATATTTATCTTCATCATCGCAATTATGGCGGATCATCCACATCCTCATAATCATTAACGAAATTACTTTAAGTCATTATCACCATTACTGCAACAATAATAATCATCACCAACAGCATCATTAATACTATAGCTACTATCACTGACGAAAAAAAAAAAACAAGTTATTCACTCATCATCGTCACCATCACTAATTATGAGGAAAAAATGAGGGAACTGGAGACCCTGATACTAAGGCCTTGACAACGGCAGATAAACCTATTAAATGCACCATCATTTTGCTCCAGATAAAAAAAAAAGTTGATTAGGCCTAAACAACTGATAGGGCGAAGGCCAATAAAATGAAATGACTGATATGGCAGATAATATTTAAGGGACTTTATCTGCGACCTGAATATAAAATCAAGACAAGATGCTAAATGTGAAAATTGTATGTATACATGTGTGTAAGTGTGTATGTATGTATGTATGTATGTATGTATGTATGTATGTATGTATGTATGTATGTATATATATGTATGTATATATGTATGTATGTATATATGTATGTATGGTATGTATGTATGTATATATATTATATGTATTATATATATATATATATAATATATATATATATATATATAATATATATATATATATATATATATATGTATGTATATATGTATGTGTATTATGTATGTATGTATATATGTATGTATGATATGTATATGTATATGTATATATGTATGTATGATGTAATGTATGTATGTAGTATGTATGTATGTATGTATGTATGTGTATATGTATATATGTATATGTATGTATATATATGTATGTATGTATATTATTTATGTATGTAGCATTTATGAATGTATGTATGAATATATATATATATATATATATAATATATATGTATATATGTGTGTGTGTGTGTGTGTTGTGTGTGTTGTGTGTGTGTGTGTTGTGGTGTGTGTGTGTGTGTGTGTGTGTGTTGGTGTGGTTGTGTGTGTGTGTGAACAGGGTGATAACGAACGATAAACAGACACGGGTGAAAGTGAGAGCAGGTGTTTGACTCTTAGCGTCAGCGTTTGAGTGAAAGGAGAAAACAGAGAGGGGAGGAGAGGAAAGGAGATGGAAGAAGGGGAAGAGAGAGAACTCATTTCTTCTCTCAAAGTGAACCTATTTTTCTCTCAAAGTAACCCGTTTTTTCTCCAAAAAAAATGAACCTATTTTTCTCTCAAAGTTAATATATTTTTTCTCAAGATAAACCTGAATTGAAACCAATTTTTCTCTCAAAGTGAACCTATTTTTTCTCTATAAGTGAAGCTATTAATTGAACCTATCTTTTCTCAAGGTGAACCTATTAAGTGAACCTATTTTTCAGATAACAGCGCAGTCAAGTCCTGTCACAAATGAAAAAACAGTTGAGCTAATTTTACCTCATAAAAAGAACAATACCATTGAATATAAAATAGAACACACTTTCAAAAAAAAAAAAAAAAAAAAAAAAAAAAAAAAAAAAAAAAAAAAAAAAAAAAAAAAAATATATATATATATATATACTATATATATATATATATATATAATATATATATATATATAATTACTGGCGGACGTGTTGTAATGAAACCCAATGTCGCCAATAAAAATAAGTTACAAAAATTTCCATCATATACGCTGCCCCCCCCCCCTTACCCCTCCCTCTTAAGTGCAGACCTGATCGATGTCGCAAAAATGTCCGACTGACATGATTATTCGACGCTGATATTATGCAAATGAAAAAAGAGATGTAGCATGTTGAGATAATAATTTGTCGATTGCAGGCTGGTGGAGTGCCGTGTGCAACCCATCTCCAACCTTTTCTCCCTCTTACCTTTCGCTCTCCCTCCCTCACTCCCTTTCCATACATCTCTTTCCTCTCTCCTTCCTTCCACCCTCATTCAACCTCTCACACTCACTCACTCCGTTCATCCTTTCTACCTTTCTCCTTCCTTTTCCCTCTCCCTCTCTACTTCCTTCCTTCCTTCCTTCCTTCCTCCCTCCTCCCTCTCTCCTCCTTCCCTTCGTCTCTCAACCCTCTTCCCTCCTCTCTCATCCCTCCTTCCCTTCCTCTCTCTTCTCTCTTTCCCTCCCTCCCTCCCCGGCTCCGGTCAAGGCCACGAGGCTATAGTGCCACCACCGTGAGCGAGGCTGTTGACCTCGTTTGACCTCAATTGACCTCCTTTGCCCTTTGTCGCACTCATGACGCTTTACTGCTGGCGCAACACTCGCTTTGTGTGTCTCCTTTGCGCGGCCCCCATTCTCTCTTCTTCTTTGGTATCTTTCTATTTTCTTTCTTTCTTTTATCCATTCCCCCTTTCTCTTTTTATTTCTTTCATTCACTCACTCACTCTGTCTGTCTCCCTCTCTTCCTCTCTATATTTCTCTCTTCTTTCTCTCTCTCTCTCCCAGTCTCTCCCCCCTCTCTCTCTCGTCCCTTTCTCCGTCTATTCGCCTGTCTATCCTTTCTTCTCCTCTCTCCCACTTCCCTTTTCCTTCCATTCCTTGTCCCCTTCTCTCTACTCCATCACCTTGTCCTCATCTTTTTCTACGTCTCTCTCCTTTCCTACTTCCTTCCCCTCCCCCTTTTCCCCCTCGCTCCTATCCCTCCACATTCTCCTCTCGAATTCCCTCCTCTTTCCCCTCTTCCTCCCCTCCCTCCCTCCCCTCCCTCCACTCCCCTCCCTTCCTCTCTTCCTCCCCTCCCTCTCCATACACAGAAAAAAAACCCATCCCCCGGTGCTCCAACTGGCCATATGCCCGAAGTTTCCCCTCATGGGTAGTGGGGGAAAAAAGTACTGCGACTGCTACTCACCTCGGCCCAGAAGCAGACGATGAGTGAACCCGCTGTGAGGATGATGGGGTAAAAAGCACTCATGAAGGAGGGCGCGATGTTGAGGTCCATGTTGGCCTGGAAGTAGAGTGAGAAGGAATTAAAAAAAAAGAGAAGGAATTAAAAAAAAAAAATGATATCATTATGATGTTGGAAGCGATACGTTATCGGGGCACTCCAACCTCCTCCTGCCCCTTGCCTATTTTTCCTATATTAATCACAGCAACAAAAAGATGGAAATATGTCAAGAGTTACGCCATAACACAAAACGCGGTGACGTCAACGAAACCGTTATGAAAGGGGACAGGCCACGAAAAAGAATGAATGTTAACGAAATATATAAAAAAACGGTTCGACAGACCGTTCAAATTACAACCAATAGACAAGGAAAAAAAAACGCTTTCTTTTATTGTTACATCAATTGCATGCTCAAGAGATGACGTCATCGGGTTCATCAGGTGTGCCAGTTCCCCCGTGTCCGAGCAGGTGACTTGCCTTTACCTTCCAAGCACGGTTTGTCTACCCCTCCCTCCCTCTCTCCCTCCCTCTCTCCTCTCCTCTCTCTCTCTCTCTCTCTCTCTCTCTCTCTCTCTCTCTCTCTCTCTCATCTCTCCTCTCTCTCTCTCTCTCTCCCTCTCTCTCTCTTCTCTCTCTCTCTCTCTAACTCTCTCTCTAAACACACACACACACACACACACACACACACACACACACACAACACACACACACACAACACACACACACACACACAACACACTTCCCTCCTAACCCCCCCCCCTCCCATCTCCCCTTACCTACCCTTGACCCCTCCCCCTTTCTCCTCCTCTCCCTCGACCCCCAAACCCTCCTAACCCCCCATATCCATCCCCTCTAACCCCTACCCTACCCCTCCCCCTCCCCCTCCCCACCACCACCCACCCTCCTAACCCCTATCCATCCCTCCCCCTCGACCCCCCCAAAAAAAAAAAAAAAAAAAAAATCCAATTTCTCACCCGGCGACGAGAAGTAAGCCCCTCGCAAGGTAGCGGCGACGAAGGTGATGACGTAGAGCATCTTCTGCGTGGTGACCCTGCAGGCGCGTCTCAAGGAGGGCGTCTTGAGCTTGGTGTACTCGGACCGCACACACACCACCAGCTGCGCCAGACTCACCGCCGCGATCAGGTAGAAGACGGTGGCGAAGCTGATGAAGTAGGCCAGGTTGGGGTCCCGGCAGGTGTCCCCCTCGTACTGCACCTGCGGGAGGAGGAGGGAAAGGGCGGGCGTTAGGGTGGGTGGGCGTGCGTTTGGGTGGGAATGTGTGCGCGTTTGGGTGTGCGTGTGTGTGCGCGACGGAGGAAAAGGGCGTGCGTTAGGGGGACTGTGTGTGCGTTTGAGTGTGAGTGTGTGAGCAAGATGGAAAAAAAGTGTGCGTTAGGGTGAGCATGTGTACGATAGGGGGAAGAGTGTGCGTGAGGGTGAGTGAGTGTCCGCGAGCTCGTTAAATAAATTCAATCAGATAAGGTAAAAGGATATTGGACGTCTTATTAAGAAGAAGAAAAAGAAGAAGAAGAAGGAGAGAAGAAAATTGTGCAATCATTACTGAGACTTTCGCCAAACTTTCTCGTGACGAATGCACTTAGAGAAGCGTCCTGGAATGAAAGAAAGAAACAAACAAAGAAAGAAAAAAAAAAAGAAAAAAGAAAAAGAAAGACAAGCGCCGCAACATCAACGATTTTTTTCCCCATTCTTATCTCTC
Organism: Penaeus vannamei; assembly: GCF_003789085.1. Classification (NCBI taxonomy): domain Eukaryota; kingdom Metazoa; phylum Arthropoda; class Malacostraca; order Decapoda; family Penaeidae; genus Penaeus; species Penaeus vannamei. The sequence continues at coordinate 144,929 of NW_020872546.1, forward strand.
TCTCCTCTCTCCCTCTCCCCCTCCCTTCTTCCTCTTTTTCCCACTTTCTTCAACCCAAGAAACGTCCTTCGAGCTATAAAAAAAATCCTAATTCTCGGAGTGACGTGCTGCGCTTGTCGAGGAGCCGCCGTCTGCACTGCGGCCTTCCCTCGCCCAGGCCTCGGGGAGAAGAGGAGGAGGAGGAAGGAGAAGAAAGAGGAAGGAGGAGGAGGAGAGAGGGAGAGGAGGCGGAGGAGGAGGAGGAGGAGGAGGAAGGAGGAGGAAGGAGGAAGAGAAGGAGGAAGGAGGAGGAGGAGATGAGGAGGAAAAGGAGGAGGAGGAGGAGAGGAGAAGAGAGAAGGAGGGAGGAGAAGAGAGAGGAGGAGAGAGAAGAAAGGAGGAGGGAGGAGAAGAAGAAAGAGGAGGAGGAGAGAAAAAGAGAGGAGGAGAGAGAAAAGAAGAAGAATACAGAGGAGAAATAAGAAGAAGATGGATGAACAGGAAGAGGGGAAAAAAAGAGGAGGAAGAAGAAGTATGGGAGACGAAAACGGAGAAGGGGAGAATGATGATGATGAAGAACATAGACGAAAACGGAGAAGGGGAGAATGATGATGATGAAAAAACATTGACAAAGACAGGGTCCGAAAAGCGATGGAAAAAGGATGATGATGATGAATAAAATAAAAGAAAAAAGAGAAAGGAAAAGAAGAACAAGACGCAAAGAGAAAGGAAAATCAAGGCTCAATAACACATACACACACATACAAATACACACACACACACACACACATACACACACACACACACACACACACACACACACACACACACACACACACCACACACACACACACAGCACACACACCACCACACACACACACACACAGCAACTCGCTCTCTCTCACGGAATTCAGAACATCTGCAACGGCGAAACATGTGTCTTTCCTTATGACTCATCATCACAGGGGTTACAGGTGTGCTAGGTAAGGTGGGGGTAGGAGGGGAGGGGGGTTAGCGCAGAAACAGATGCACAGAGAGAGAGAGAGAGAGAGAGAGAGAGAGAGAGAGAGAGAGAGAGAGAGAGAGAGAGAGAAGAGAGAGGAGAGAGAGAAGAGAGAGAGAGAGAGAGAGAGAGAGAGAGAGAGAGAGAGAGAGATGAGAGAGAGAGAGAGAGAGAGAGAGGAGAGAGAGGGGGAGGGAGGGATGGAGGAAGAGATAGAGAGGGAGAGAGAGAGAAAAAGAGAAAGAAGAGAGAGAGAGAAGAGAGAAAGGAGAGAGGAGAGACGAAAAAAAAAAAAAAAAAAGAGAGAAAGAGAAAGAAGAAATCGACCAACAGACACAGAAGAAGGAAGAAGAAGAAAAAAAGATGGGAGCCCGACGCCCCTCGCCGCTCACCAGGCAGAAGCACGTTCCCGTTGAGGCACTCGCCCGGCCGGAGCAGTTGGAGTTATTCTCGTAGAAGGTCCTGATGGAGGTGTAGAGCGCCTCGCCTAGGGTCTCGCTCGCCACGTGGGACAGATCTTGCTGGCTGGAAGGCGCGGGGGAAGCCACGTGGGCGGGCGTGGAGTGATGGGCGGGGGAACTAACAGGCTGGCGTGTGGGCGGTCCATAGTCGAGGGCGTTTTGGTCCGCCACTCCCACGGCGAAGGACGAGCTCCCGCCTACCATACCGCTGCCCACCGAGATGGCAACACCATCTGCAATCACAGGGAAAGTAGGGTTTTCATTCAATGGTCGCAGCTGAGGTCAGTGCAATGACGGTGGTTTATCTGGATACAATGAGGATGCTGGTGATAAATGACAATGATGATGATTGACGATGATGATGATAATGATGCTGCTACTAGTGATAGTGATAAAAATAACGATAAAATTAATTCCAATAATAATGATGGCGACAAATATAATAGTAACAAAAACAGCAATAACAATATAAACCATGGGGACAAAATAACAAAAATAAATATATATAGCCACAACTATACTAATGATAATTTCGAAGAAAGTCTGCAATAAATTTCAGAGGGTCAGTAATGAATGAAGCACTGGCCAATCAGCATACGTGGACTGGGCTTTTCACCATTCTTTAGGCAGTTGTTAAGAACAGCCAACACAAAAAGCAAAATAAGTAAAAAACAAATGAATAAAAAAAAAAAAAAAAAAAAAAACTTTGAAATATCCGTTCCAACGGCGTAATCACCCCACCCCACCCCGACCCCACCCCCACCCACACCCCGCAGTAACCATGTCAAGGAGCGGACAATGCCACGTAAAATCCAGACCCACAGAGGCGACACACCTGAGACACCAACCCACCCTCAGGGCCACACAGATGCCCGCGAACACTTGTCACCCTAATGAAAAGTTTCCTCGGCTTCATCCTCGACCCACATAGCACTGGGCAGATGGAAGGCGAAAATGCATTATTCACGGGCCCCAGGGAGGGAGGCCACGGCGGCGAGACGAGCGAGGGAGGGAGGGAAGGAGGGGGGGAGGGAGGGGGGGATAACCTGCTAGAAGTACCCAAGGAGGGAAGGAGGGGGAGGAGAGAGGGAGGGAGGAAGGAAGGAAGGAGGGAGTAACGAGAGAGATGATGGAGGGAGGAAGGGAGGGAGGATGAGCCTAGAAAGGGATGATACTACTCGTGCCCCAAGGGAGGGGAGAAATATAACTAGAAATACCAAAGGGATGGAAGAGAGGAGGGAGGGGTAGGTAGGTAGACGGAAGGGAGGGTAGGGGAGGGAGGGTATAACCTGCTTAGTAGAAAGGAAGGAGGGAGGAGTAGTCCTGCAGTATTACTCGAAGGAGGGAGGGAGGTAGCCTGCTAGTATTACTCGAACGGAAGGAGAGAGAGAGATGGAGAGAGGAAGGGAGGTATCCTGCCTGTATTACTCGACGAGGAGGGAAAAACCTAGAGAATACCGGTAGGAAGGGAGGGAGAGGAAGGTATCCTGCTAGTATTCACTGCGAAAGGAAGGAGGGAGGAGGTAGCCTGCTAGTATTACTCGACGGAAGGGAGGGAGGAGCCGGTAGTCTCCTGCTAGTATTACTCGAAAGAAGGGAGGGAGGAAGCCTGCTAGCTATTACTCGACGGAAGGGAGGGAGGAAGGGAAGGAGGAGGAGAAGGGAGGAGGTAAGCCTACTAGTAGTACCCGAAGCTGCCGTTCATTGTGGGCGTCCACCGGCCAGGCCCCAACGCGGTGTCATGTCAGCTGGAGCGAAGTCGGCCATGTCAGTTAGCCCGATGCTATTCACATCAATTGAACTCGGCGGGAAGCATGTCAAGTGGCCAGACAGGGGGTCATATCATTGTCAGCTGAGAGGAAGCTGGTAGCCTGGGTGGCGTGAGCAGGGCAGTGGCAGGTGGCCCCCGGACCGGCTCCGTGAATGGGCCGCACACTCACAGCTACACACAACACAGCTGGTGCCCTGGTTTGCTGGAGGGAGAGCGAGGGCAGGAGGGCGAGGGCAGGACGGGCGGAGGGCAGGAGGGGGGGGTGCGATCCCCAAGCCACACACACGCGGCATTTCCCGCATATGCGCACGCGAAATTACACAGTATAAAAAAAGAAAACATTTAATTCTGTATATCCCAACTGCGTAACGTCCGTCTGCTTTGGAGACTGTTTGTAGATAGACACCAAAGAAAGAAGGAAGAAAGAAAACAGAAAGAAAGGGGGAGAACGGGAGAAAGAGAGAGAGAGAGAGAGAGAGAGAGAGGAGAGAGTGTGTGTGTGTGTGTGTGTGTGTGTGTGTGTGTGTGTGTGTGTGTGTGTGTGTTGTGTGTGTGTGTGTGTGTGTGTGTGTGTGTGTGTGTGTGTGTGTGTGTGTGTGTGTGTGTGTGTGTGTGTGTGTGTGTGTGTGTGTGTGTGTGTGTGTGTGTGTGTGTGTGTGTGTGTGTGTGTTGTGTGTGTGTGTGTGTGTGTGTGCGTGTGTGTGTGTGTGTGTGTGTGGTGTGCGTGTGCGTGGTGCTGGTGTGTTGTGTGTGGTGTTGTGTGTGTGTGTGTGTGTGTGTTGCTGTGGTGTGTGTGTGTGTGTGTGTGTGCGTGCGTGCGCGCGTGTGTGTGTGAGAGAGAGAGAGAAAGAGAAAGAGAGAGGAGAGAAGAGAGAGAGAAGAGAGAGAAGAAGAGAGAGAGAGAGAGAGAAGAGAGAGAGAGAGAGAGAGAGAGAAAGAGAAGAGAGAGAGAGAGAGAAGAGAGAGAGAGAGAGAGAGAACATCGAGAGGCGAGGGAGAACCCCATCGCCAAGAACGAATCCCATCCCGCAAAAAAAAAAAAAAAAAAAAAAAAAAAAAAAAAGCCAGACGTGCCGTAGTCGAGTGTCTCAGGCACGCCCCGACCCTCTTCCTCTCCTCCTCCTCCCGTCGGCCCCACCCTTCCCAACTCGTCACCGTGGGCGTGATTCTCGCCTCCCTTTCCCGACTCGTGAATTTTTTTTTTTTTTATCTACCTTATTTTCCTTTCCTTGCGGAGTCGGGCAAAAGCATCCGCTATGGGCGAAGAGGAAGGCAGGTAAGCACGTTTATTTTTTTTTTCCTTTTTCTTTTCTCACTATCTCTCTCTCCTTCTCCTCTCTCTCCTCTCTCTCTTAATCTCTCTCTCTCTTAATCTCCCTCTCTCTTCTCCCTCTCTCTCCTCTTCTCTCCTCTCTCTCCTCTCTCTCTCTCTCTCTCTCTCTCTCTCTCTCATTCCTCTCTCTCTCTCTTCTCTCTCTCTCTCTCTCTCCCTCTTCTCTTCTTTCAACTCTCTCAATCTCTATCTCTTCCCCTTCCCCCCCCTCCTCTTCTCTCACACCCTCTCAAACACACACACAAAACCACACATTAGCAACAAGGTTAAAAATATCCATCCCAACACTTAATGTACCGTATACTAATGAAATCAATTAGCATAATCCCTGCAAAATTTCCGCGTCAGCTGATGCAAAGCTGATGCAATGCGACGCTATCTGAATAGGTGAATCTGGCTGACTAAAATGGAGGACTGACTGACTGACTGACTGACCAATTAATGACTGCCTTACTGCTGACTGACTACTGACTGATTAACTGGCTGACTGACTGAATGGCTGATTTACTGACTGGCTGCCTGACTACTGACTGACTGATTTAATAACTGGCTAACTGACAACTGACTGACTGACTTAAAACTGAACTGACACTGACTGAAAATAACTGGCTAACTGACTACTGACTGACTTAATAACTGCCTGAGTGACTACTGACTGACTGAGTGGCTGATTTACTGACTAACTGGCTGACTGACTACTGCTTGACTGAATGGCTGATTTAATAACTGAATGGCTGACTGACTCGCTGACTGAGTGACTGACGCTGCAAAATCGGAGGTCAAATCTAACATTCGTACTTTACAGAAACTGCAAAGTCCGAGTTGGCGATTGCTTGCCCGAACTTGCAAGCCATCGTGTTGCACAATTCACTAACTAGAAGATGAGAAGCGAAAACAGGATGCGAAGAAGAATGTAGAAGAGAGAAGGGGATAAGGGGAGGGGGTGGGAGGAGGAGAAAGCGAGAAGGGGGCGAGAACAGAACATCCGCTCTTGCATAACGCCTATTGTAGGAAATCCTATTTAGCGTTACACAGACAGACAGACTGGCAGCCAGGTAGACAGATAGGCAAGATGATAGGCTGACACACAGGCGCACACACACACACTCATACATAATTGAAAAATAACAACAATAATAATCGTTTTGAATATGATGATAATATAAATATTAATAATTATTATCATATTATCAATAATAACAATAATAATAAATACTACGCAATAAACAATAGTAGTATAGTAAGTAGTAGTAGTAGTAGTAGTAATAATAATAATAAATAATATAATAATAAATAATAATATAATAATAATAATAAATAATAATAAATAATAATAATAATAATAATAATAATAATAAATAATAATAATAAATAATAATAATAATAATAACAAATAATAACACTAAATAATAACTAATCAACAACAATAATAAATAATAATAATAATAACAATAACAATGATAATAATGGAGTGCGCGAGTGGGGCGACACGCAGCCAGCGCCAAAGGGGCGGCGGCGACTGTGCACTACAGAGTGGCCTCGGATAGAACGCCCGCAGTCCGGCGAAGGTTTCCCTCTCGAGGTTAACGCTTGCGAAAACGAACGAACGCGTTTTCGAAACCGCAACCTGCTTCTGCTCCGGCTTCGTCACTCGCTCTTCGTTCATCGCTCGTTCATTCGCTCGTTCGCTCGTTCGCTCGTCGCTCGCGTCAGCTTCGCCGAGTCCCGCTATGCCCGCGGGTAACAGTAGGAAAAAAAGAGACAGCTTTCTTGGAATTAAATGTGGGTGAGGTAGGGAAGGAGAGAAAGGAGGGAGGAGGGAAAATGTAGGAAGGAAGGAGGAGAGGAAATGAAGGAAGGAAGGATGAGACGAAAAGAAGGAAGGAGGAGAGAAAATGAAGGAAAAAGAGTAGAGAGGAATGAAGGAGGGAAAAGAAAGGAGAAATAAAGAGGGGGGAGGGGAAAGATGAAAAGTAGAGGGGAGGAGGAAAGTGAGGAAGATGAAAGAGAGAAAGGAAGAACGAAGAAAGAAAGGAAGAAGTAAGAAGAAGGTCCGAAATGAGAAGATAAAGAAAGTAGAATAAAACGGAGGATGAAGAAGAAAAGAGGAAGACAAAGAAAAGAATAGAAAGACGTAAGATAAGAAGAAGATGGAGGAAAGAGAAAGGAAGAAATGGAGAAAATATAAGAAAGTAGAGGAGTTATGAAAAGGAAAGAGGTAGATAATAAAGAACGAGAAAATCCAAACTTTAATATAGTAACGAAAGAAGAAGAAAGACAAAAAAGAAGATGAAAGAAAAAAAGAAAAAGAAAAAGGAACTCGACCGGCGTAGAGAAAACAAAGGGATGCAGAAGAAACAAAGAAAGAAAATGAAAGAAAAAAAAAAAAAAATAAAAGATAAACCAACAGTATCAGGAAGAAAACAGATCACCCTAAAGGAGAATGCAAATTGACTGATCCATGCACGTGCCGCGCCATCCCCCCCCTCCTCTCTCCCCACCCCTCCCCTTGATCACCAACCGCCATCTCAACTTCACCCTCCCCTCTCCCCTCTCTGCTCACTCATCCACCTAACCAAGTATCTTCTCTCACTCGCCTACCCCGCCACACTCCACTCACTCCGACCCCGACGCCTACTCCAAACTCCTACACCGAACAGTGGCACTAAAGTACCACAAACCGCGAGGGCCTCGCTGCGCTATACTGAAAGGGGTATCGCCGCCAGGGTATGCGTTGAGCAATGTCACCCAACATCTTCTCACAAACCCCTGACCGAGCTCAGAAGCACATCAGCCTCTGATCCATCACCAATCAAGGCCGGAGGTCACGTGACGATTCTGCTCCTTCTACTCCGGGTAAGGGAAGGCGGTTAAATTCCGTTGTTGTTGTTGTTCAAACCTCATGGTTATGTTGTTTTTTTATTTGTATGGAGTGCTACCCTTGTCTTCTTTTTTTCGCTGGTTTTTGGTGCGAGGCCTGTTTGGAAAGGGGGCGATGGTGGTCGAGCGCTGGAGTGGAGGGGGTGGTGGTTGGAGAAGTTGGAGGGGTGTGGTGTTGTGAGAGTTTGGAGGGGGTGGTGGTGGGGGAGTTGGAGGGGGTGGTGGTGGGGACGTTGGAGGGGGTGGTGGTGGGGTGTTGTTGATGGCCCTTGGGCCCCTCCCGTCCTCTCTCTCCCTCACCGCTAATGGTGGTGGGGAGTTGGACCCGCGGCGCGTATCCGGTGGTGCCGTGCCGCGCACTCGCGACAATCACTACTGTTTGGGGGAGGTCGAGGGGGTTTTAAAAAAGGGGCGGGGTGGGCGCCTCCACCTCCTCATTGAAAGCATAAATCAAAGAAATAAGACAGTAGGACCATTGTTGGGGCAGCGCGAAAGGTATTAACAGGTTGAGTAGTCAAAAGTGTGCTCGTTGTTGACGTTAGGGGTTGGGGTTGGGGTTGGGGAGGTGTTTGGAGGAGGAGATAGGGACTGGGGTTGGTTGTTGGGTGTTGGTGTTGGGAATGGAGAGTGGGGTGGGATGGGCTGGGGGAGAGATGGGGTTGGGGGAGATAGGGGTTTGGGGGTGATGTGTGGGGTGAGGGAGGGGTATGAGGTGGTATAGTCGATGTGGCTCGGGATGGGTGATGGGGTGTGTGGGAGCGGTATTGTGGTGGTGGTCGGCGTGGTGGATGCAGGGGTGTTTGGGTATACCTATGAAGAGTTGTGTGTTCTCTCTTCAAGTTATCGAGTGAAAGTAGTGGGGTTGGGGATGTGAGTAGTGTGTGTTGTGAATTTTGGTGGTGAGTCGTTGAGTGAGTGAGGAGTGAGTTGTGTTGAGAGTGAGTGTGGCAAGTGGCCTGTGGTGGTTTAGAACCTACTGGGAAAGTTCATTGTTGTTGTTTGGGATTTTCAACTTGTAACTTCCGTTTAACCAAAGACAAGCACCACGACCCACGGAATGACACACTTATACCCAAAGCATTATGATACCCTTACATCAACTGAAATACCCCGAGCGCGGAAGAAATTCTTTAACCTATCGAAGCCCTAACCTAAGCCACAAACCCTACACCGCATATATCTAATCCCATATAAAAATAAACTCTTCATCTGACAATCTTCTTTGGCAATCCACGATTCTCTCTCCGCATAAAACCACTTCGCAGCCAAATGCAACACACCTGGGGATGGGGTTGGGGATGGGGGTGAGGGGGTGTATGTTTCATGCACGGGGGTGATGGGTGTGTGCTTTGGTGGTGTCGGTCGTGGTGATGAGGGTGTTGGGTAACCTATGAAGAGTTTGGTTTCTCTTCAAGTTATCGAGGTGAAAAGTGGGTGCATGTGAGTGTGTTTGTGTTTGTGTGTGAGTGTGAGTGAGTGAGTGAGTGAGTGTGTTTGAGAGTGAGTGTGCGCAAGTGCCTGTGTGTTTTTAAACCTATCTGGGACACGAATTTCAACTTGTACTTCCGTTTAACCAAAGACAAGACCCACGACCCACGAATGACCCATTTACCCAAAGCATTTACCCTTTACATCAACTGAACCCCCCAAATCATAACCTAACCTAACCCAAGCCACAAACCCTACACCCATATCTATCCCTTAATTAAAATACTCTCATCCACTCTTGGCAATCCACGCATTCTCTCTCCCATAAACCAACTCGCCATCAACACACGCAGCCAGCAGCCATTTCACCTTAAGCCCAGCCCTTGTTACTACAAAACTCAATAACGTCTGACCTTTCACTCTGTCCTCGCCCGGCACGCGGCACAGACACGCTACCAATCCCCCAATAGTTACACCCGCAGACCCTCTCCACCCTCTCTTCCTCTTTCTCTCAAGAACTAAGTTGAGGCCCTCAGTTAGAATACCAGGAAATGAGTCAGAGAAGTCAACAACGACAACAAGGACAGTTGCAGCCCCCTCCTCCCCCGCCTTCCAAATCCCAATGCGTCTCGGGGAAATGCAAAACACGTGATCACCGCGTGGCAACGATGCCGCGCGGTTGCCAACTGTGTTAATCACTACTTAGCAACAGCAACCTCATCGTTATCTAGACAATTTTTCTCTGGCTTTTAATTATGATGATTTTTCTATGCATTTTTAATCATAATGATTTTCTCTGCATTTCTATTCAATCACGATGATATTTATTTATATCACGGCAGCTATTTCATTATCATCTCTACCCTTTTATTGATGGTGATTTTCTGTTATTTTATTATGATTTCCTCTTCATTTCTCATTAAGATGTTTTTCTCTGCCATCTATATTATGATTTTTCGCTGCCGTTTTTATTATGATTTCCTCTGCCATTTTTGTTATGATTGTTCTGCATTTTCCACGTTATTATGATGCTCGTCAATCGCGCTTCGTCCGGACAAACGTTTCGAAAATATGTAAACAAAACACGATTTCACACACCAGTCCGTCATAACTGTTGTAAAGAGAATAATAACAATAAACAAATACAATAATAAAAAAAAAATCAAATACGGCAATATTCAGCAAGATATATATATACATATATGCACTCGCGCTGAGAAATAAAAACACCGATAACGAGAGATATCAATCTTGCTGTATCATTGTGATATCCAGGAACACCATGCTGCAACAACCAAATTCATGTGCAACCAATATTAACGTTCGTCTCCATCACCTTGGCAAGAAGTCTATATCAATCGATGGACCGGCATCCCGCACGGCCATAATTCCATGCAAAAATACCAGGGCACCAAGCACGGGACAACGCAATCCACACACCCACACAAAGCTAGGCCAGCGGGAGAGTGAGCGTATGATTACACACAACAAAATCATAATGGAATAAATGTACTCTCGCAGGGCAATACAATGTGTAAGTCCCCCCTCTCTAGATATGAAAAATTACGATGGAATAATAAAAAAAATGGAAAATAGCCACAATAGGGAATATTGTTACTGAGTGTTCAAAATGGAATAAATATTACATTTTAAGTTCAACACAATGTTTCATTCTCCTCCCCCACCGCTTTTGAAGCCCAAATGTAACCCCCCCAAAAAAAAAAAAAAAATAATAATAATGAATATAAAATATATAAACAAGATAAAATAAAATATAGTTTATGAAATGTTTTTTGGTCAATTTAAACCGTTTTCTATAACATGACCATATATTCGATATATTCACGTTAATGCACTCGATCGCATAATTGCAATGCATTAAATTGAAAATGTCAATGTTTAAGTTATAGATGAAAGCTAAAAAATAAACAAAATATCTAATAAACGCTAATGGCCCTCATCTACTCTCCCCTTAGTTTCCCCTCGCTTGGTTGGACTTAGTTTTTCTAACAAAAAATGTTATCTCCTTTTAGTGTGGGGGGAGGGGGAGAGGAAAGGGAAGAGGGCAAAGGAAAGGGAGAGGGGAGAGGAAAAGGAAAGAGGTAAGGGGAGAGGGGAGAGGGGGAAAGGGAGAGGGGGAAAGGCAAAGGAGAGGGAAAGGCAAGGAGAGGGAGAGGAAAGGGAAAGGGAAGGGAAAGGGGAGAGGGGGAAGGGAAAAGGCAAGGGAAAGAGAAAAGGAAAGGGAAAGGGAAGGGGAAGGGGACAAGCACACTCTCCAAACACCTTGCACACGACGAGGACAAAACGCCATGCCAAGAAAACGGACAAGCGATGTCCTACTTAGAGAGCCTCAGACAATATAAAAAGAACCAGTGAGAGGGCAATCACCCTGTTCAGAGTTAAACAGAAGGGGAAAGGGAAATAAATGAAAATATATGTAATAAAGATAGAGACAAGAATACTAATATTAAGCCACGTGCAGATTAATGAATAGATGCTAAAATAACGATAATGATAACAACAATAATAATAATAATAATATTATTATATTATTATTATTATATTATAAAAATTAAACAATAATATGAAAAATAATAATATAATGATGATATTTATAATCAACAAATAAAACAAAGGTCAGAAAATCCACTAAGGTCATAAGAGAAATCCATCCACGCACATTAGACGCACACACGCACACACACACACACACAAACACACTCACCCCCACTCTATGTACACAGAAAGGTCACACGAGAAACACCTGTCCCCCCCACACCCACCCCACGGACACCGGTCATACGAGAAACACCTGTCCTCCCACCCCTACCCACCACGGACACCCACACGAGAAACACCCCTACCCCCACCCCCACCCCACGGACACCGGGTCACACGAGAAACACCTGTCCCCCCACCCCCCCGGCCCCACCCCACGGACACCTCGGCGGCAAAGGGCTGTCCTGCACCGCGAAGGATACCGTGACTAGGCCAGTGGTCGATCCCTAAATATTTGACGAGCGGCGCCGTGAGTCTGCGGGTTTTGTGGCCTACTTCGAGTTACCGGGTGGAAGGGAGGAAGAAAAAAGGATGTAATTGTAGAGAAAAGGGTAGGTCTATGATGGAAGCAAATAGGCTTGGATGAGAATTTGTGTTTAAAGCTAGAGGTATAAATAAGAGAGAGAAAGCTAGAGAGAAGAGAGAAAGAGAGAGAGATAGAGATAGAGATAGAGATAGAGAGATAGAGATAGATAGAGATAAGAGAGAGAGAGAGAGAGAGAGAGAGAGAGAGAGAGAGAGAGAGAGAGAGAGTAAGCGAAGAGAGGAGAAGAGAAGAGAGAAGAGAGAAGAGAGTAGTAAAGAAGGGGAGAGAGGAGAGAAGAGTAGAGCAAAGGTGAGGATAGCAATAGACAGGAGAGGAGGGAAGGTCACGCGAGGATAAAGAGAGGGAGAAGAGAGAAAGAGAATTGATTCGTAACCCCACGCCACTCTACCCCTGCCTCCCTCAGAGCCAACATCACATTCCTGTCCCTCTCCCCTCCCCCTCCCCACCCTATCCCTCCCACCCACCCACCCAACGCAACCTAAAATCACGGACCTAAGCCTACATATCCCCCACGCGATGCGGCGACTCCCTCCCCTCCCCAAGCGTCCACTTTCCTCATTTCCTCGGGCTTCATTCCCCTCAGCCCGGCCTTTTCCTTCACGCTGCTATTCCCTGCCCTCGCCCAAACAAGGCCGCTTCCTTGGGCACCGGGAAGTGTGGGTGAGTGAGAGAGAGTGCCAATCCTGGCCCTTTGCCTCTCTCTCTCTCTCTCTGCTTTTACTCATCTGCGATGCGTATCCTTTTTTTCTTCTTCTCCTTCTTTCTTTCTTGCTCTTCTTCTAATGACACGACCCGCGCCCTCCAACACCCTTGCCTCGGTTGCCCTCCTGTCCTCTTTTTTCCCCTTGGTTTCCCCTCACTTGGTTTACAGCAATTGTTAAGGAGAGGAGAGAGGAAGAGGGAGAAGGAGGAAGGAGGAAGGAAGGGGAAAGGGGAGAGAGGGAAAGGAGAAGAAGAAAGGGAAGGGAGAAGAAGGGAAAGGGGAGAGAGGGAAGGGAGAAGGAAGGGAAAGGGGAGAGTGGAAAGGGAGAAGAGGGAAGAGGGAAGAAAAGAAGGAGAGAAAGAGGCGGAGGAAAAGAAGGAGACAAGGGGATAGACCTACTGTAAATCCGACAAAACAAGGAAAAGAAAAAAAAAAAAACAGTCTTAGGCCAACCAGGAAAAAAATGAGAAAGTAGAACACTGCGGAGGAACCTCTCTTCCCTTAAACCCTAGCCCCCTCCCCACCCCCCACCCCCCCTCCCCCTAGCTACTGACACGCGGATGTTGTTTGGTTTAGTCCTTTTCGTCTCCACCCGCGCTACCTCGACCCACATACATCAACATCAACAGCCACATACATATACACATTCATATCCATCCATCCATCCATCCACACAACACACACACACACACACCACACACACACACACACACACACACACACACACACACGCACACGCACACGCACACGCACACGCACACGCACACGCACACGCACACACACACACACACACGCACACCACACGCACCGCACACACACACTTGTAAACACGTGAACACGACGCACTAAACCCTTGATTCCCGGCTTTCTGTTAACAGGATCTCTCGCGGTGTTATAGATTACAGCTCTTAACGCCTGACAGAAAATCACAATACCATATAACTGTAGGCTGTGTGTGTGTGTGTGTGTGTGTGTGTGTGTGTGTTGTGTGTGTGTGTGTGGTGTGTGTGTGTGTGTGTGTGTGTGTGTGTGTGTGTGTGTGTGTGTGTGTGTGTGTGTGTGTGTGTGTGTGTGTGTGTGTGTGTGTGTGTGTTGTGTGTGTGTGTGTGTGTGTGTGTGTGTGTGTGTGTGTGTGTGTGTGTGTGTGTGTGTGTGTGTGGTGTGTGTGTTGTGTTGCGTGTGCGTGCGTGTGTTGTGGTGTGTGCGCGCGCGTGAGTGCGGATAACCATCATAAATTCATACGCGTGTCCATCAATTCTCCCTTTTCCTCCATGGCCAATTATGCTTAAACACAGCCCTACCGGCAGAAGCAATACTGTCATTTATTACCACAATGCTAGGATTATTAATTATGCCGAAAGAACCCATTATATCATTACATGTAATTACCAATGCAAACATTCATGATGGACCTACATAGTCTGCTTTTGGATATTCGACTGGACATATATGCCTTACACAAATAAATACTTTACAAGTCTAATGCCTAGACAGGCTATTGACTAACATATAGGTATATGCGTATGTATGAGTGTAAATATGTTCTGCTCTATAAGGCATATATAAATAAGTGTATATGTAGCTATATGTGCAACAGATACAATTACAGACAGGCAGACAGCGAAGGCACGTGGCAAAACAATACCAACGGACAGGGAAAGCGGAGAGTATGCACACGCAACGTGGACGAAACCCCGCAACGTAGCCGCCCACCCTTCCCTCATCCTCTACTGGCGCGCTTCCCTCCCTATTTGGGGCGTGACATAACGCTTTGCGAGAACGAAAAACGGGGAAAAAAATATTGCGTAGGCGGTAGAACATGCCTTCCCCTCCTATCCCTCCCAGAATAGCTGTTTTTTGGGGGGCAAATTCTTCACGCGAAACGGGAAATGGGTCGCGGCCGCCTATCTGGCCCACGGTAAAATGTAAATCAATAAAAACACACAAAAATACGCCATACAATATAAAGTAATAAAGATAGATGAAAACAATATCACACAACATAGTGCAAATCAGAATCGAAAACCTTTTTTGTCATTAACTAGGCCTATATACCTTTAAAATAGTTTCTACCGACGGGAGGCTGTCAGACATGAAGAGAAGACTCCATTAAAATGATATCCCACAAAGAAATACTACACAACACCGAGCCTAACCCCTATATCCCAATCTGCAAGTACCTCAACCACTTGGTTTTAGTACCAAAGAAATCCCTACTAAAGTTCCAAAATACTTAAACCAAATACAATCCCACTTACCACAGACACCCCCAGCGCATATACAGTCTCAGATTCCCTGCAGGCATGAGGCCACGCAATCGAACAATATTAACAGCTGATTTTCCTACAGAACGGGAAAGACCAGCTGCGCAATAAGTGAACTTTTATCACTTCGACGTAAGGAGTTGAACTCGGACCACTCTGCCTTATCTGCGCCTCACCTCTTCACGGCGTCGGGTTTCGCTGTCCTCCTTGCACGCCGAGAGAGATGATATAAATGCTCTATTTTTCGGGACAAGGAGAACTTAAACTGATAATTGATATCGTTAATTTTTCCCATCGATAGTTAAAACAAATCAGAAAAATTAAGTCCACTGCTGATAGCACTTTTGATCTAAAGATTTTGGATAACATATTTGAATGTTTTTTCTTCCGAAACGATTTACATGAAGCAAATCAGAAAAATCAAGCCGACTATATACAATACTTCAAATAAAGATTTTGGAAAACAGAGGCAAAAAAACAAACAAAAAAAAATTATCTTAGAAAAGTAACAACGCAGTCTGCATATCATAGCAACAGTCTCCATTTCGTTGAACATATAGAAAATGAAAATAAAAAAATAAAAACCTCATCTTGAATACATAAAAGGTCTTACTCTCCCGTTAAAAAATCAAATGACATCCTTGAGACACAGAATTAATGATTCAACACGGAAAAAATAGATCGCGTGGTCAACGTACATCCCGTGCTAGCATAGGCCTACCTCTATCAAGAACTGCAAAATTCACTCAGACAGATGAACGAAGAATACGGAAATATTTACTACTCGAATCTGAACGCTGACATAAGCTCAAAAAAGGTCCCAGAACAAGAAACATCTGGTCATGACGTCTAATATTCATAAGCGTGATTCTCGACCCCGGACCACGTGGAGCAGGCGTCCGTTGGGGACTCGGCGAGTGTGGTCACGGCGTTTGAGGCAAGGGAAGTCATTTTCTTCTACTCTTCTTCCACTTATTTCCCTTCTTCCTTTTCTTCTGGTTCTTGTGCTTCTTTTCATCCGTCTTCGCCGTGTTGTTCCTTCTCTTTTTCTCCACCCTCACTTCCCCCCATTTCTCTGATCATCATCATCATCATACGTTCACATCCTCTTTCTCCTCGTCTATCTTAATATCACATTCTATTCCCCCACTCATATCCCTTCCCATCCCTCCCTCTCACCCACTCCTCCACTCATTTCTCCCCTCTCCTCTCCCCCACTCAATTCCTTTCAATCTCATTCTCATCGTCCTTATCCTCTCTTCCCCTTTTGTCTCCACCTCCTCCTCCCTCCCCTAACACTCCAATGTGCATGAACTCCAGTCACAACACAAAAGAGATCGATTGCACATGTTGCTCGAAAGCCCACGACTTCCTCCCTTCAGACTGCCTCAAAAATTCTCCAAACTCAACATTAAAGTTCTAAAAATCTTGACTGAACACTCGGCGGGGTAATACACGTGTGGCCGTCGACGAAGGCAAACAAGCGCAGCGCCCTTTCGTCGGCGAGCCCCACGAGGCCGGGATTGGCCTCAAGCCTGGGGTGTGCAACAGAGCAAGAGGTAATTGCAGCCACCTCGGTCATCCATCATGACTGGGCCTCCTCGTGCTGCCAATAGAGGTCATCGACCCAGCCTGCGATGAGGGGATCTAATAACTCCGCGTGATCTCACAAAGGGAGCGGCAACATGGCGTATATTGAATAATGAAAGCTTTCGCAAACTCGAAACCAAGTGCACATAATCAACGTTAGCATTAAAATTCATACACTTTCATCTCGCTAAAGAGATTTTATCGGCTGGGATCATGTTTATCTTGTATGTTATTTTTGTTGCCGCAAACGCTGATGCTGCCTCCCTTAAACGCACGCCGCGGCACCAATCTTGGGCGGCTCTCTGGAGGATTCTCTCACGGCCTCGCTCGCAAGGGAAAATGCCGCCGCAGTTCTTGCCTTGGCCAGTGGAGGAACTGCCGCCTTCATGACTCAGGTCAGGCGCTCCTGCACATGCAGTAGCTACGTGCCCCGACTGGCACTCTCCCCTCTGCCTCGAGAAGCCAAACTTGACTCCTGCCCTCCCACTGCGGAGGAAATTATCCTTACCGAGAATTCAGCCACCTGAAGACAATTTTCTTCTTCGTTGCTCAATGCAGGGCGAGGCGCCATGATCTTGGCAGTTTTCATTGCCATTCCAAGGTCTTGGCGGGTGTCCTTTCAGCACCTAATTCACGTCGCTCCAGGGGCCTCAAGGGCAAAGAGGAGATGCGCACAAGTAACCTTCCTGCCGACGAAATCGCGGAGACGACAAAATCTCGTTATCCACGAGAAACGTTGCCATTGTTGTGACTGAGCGTGCGTATTAGAGGGAGTGAGGAGACGGCACAAGAGAAAAAAAAAACATTTTTAGTTGGTCGTCTCTTCCTACAGCTAAGTATGGCATACTTTAACTACCAGTAAGTACATAATTTGACCTACTGTCCGAAAAAATAAACAGCACCCGGCGATCAGATTCATAGAAAATAATACGATTCATAGAAAGGCATCGAAACATCAACCATCGCACTGCAGGCCCATCCGAAGCTGCACCGACCGAGGGGGATGGGCCTCCCGGAGATTAACAACGCAACGTGGCGGCGCATTTAATTAACCTCGCCTCTCCTTTACTTCCGGGCCTCGACGCGATCCCGTGACGCAGAGGAGATTCATGAACACGCAGCTGACTGACGGGGAAAAAGAAGAATCAAGACGCATAAAAAAAATCATACATTATTCTACCCATAATAAGAGACAAGGAATGACAAAGGAGGGAAAAACCAAGACAACATCTAAAGGAAAACTTGATATAATTATTCTGCCCATAAAAGAGAGTCAGGCAATGACAAAAGACAGGGACACAACCAAGACCCCTAAAAAAAAAAAAACTCCATCCATTATTCTAACCACAAAGACACAAGGAATGCCATAAAAAAGGGACAATCCAACAGAACGCGATGATCTAAAAGACAACTTGATACATTTTTCTGCCCATCAAGAGAGAGACAAGGCATAACACAGAGAATGATGAGAGATGAGTGAACACAAGTCTCAGAAGCGATCGAGGCGGCAGGCAAAGAACAGGACGCCTTCCACTCCCAATCACGACGGGCTGGCGGTCATACAGGCGTGAGCAACGGCCGTGGCTGCTTCGGCTTTGCTTCGGCGTGGCCCTCAGGACCCCTCCCGCACCATGCAGCGTCCTGGACTTGTAAACGCAGCTGCCGTTCGCGTTATCAGCAGGAAAGACGGGAGATAAAAAGTTCCGTCTATTACTTAACAAAAACATGAACAAATATTGCTGATAAGCGACATATCCCCCCCCCCCCGCCAAGTGAATCCAGTGGCGATGAAAATCATTTGAAAATAAATTGAAGTCCTTGCGATAAAATCTTTTTTTTATGTGTGTGTGTGTGTATGTGTGTGTGTGTGTGTGTGTGTGTGTGTGTGTGTGTGTGTGTGTGTGTGTGTGTGTGTGTGCGTGTGTGCGTGTGCGTGTGCGTGTGTGTGTGTGTGCGTGTGTGTGTGTGTGCGTGTGTGTGTGCGTGCGTGTGCGTAGCCTAATTCTCCTACCAAATTCACTCCCTTTTCATCATCGTTTTGACAAACGTCTTAGAAAAAAAGTATACATCCACCCCGTGTCAGCCGCTCTTTCGGTGCCCCCGTACTGAGGTTAATCAACGTGACGTCACTGACAAAAAAAAGCCCTTATCAACATTTCGTAATTTGTGAACACCTTCGCCTCGGGTCGCATGTGCAGCTGGCTCTTCGACAGCTAGTTTTGATTTTTTTTAGCAGCTGATTATTAATTTCTTGGGGTGGCGGTAGGTGGTTAGGAATTCTCTTATGGGTTCTCTTCAATAATTTGTAGATACGTGCATGGATTAACGGACACTGCATTGGGATAATTTTTTTTAATCACATGATTCGAAAGAGGTCTCACCATTTCAAAAAGGGGAAAAAGGGGAGGAAGGGGGTGTTCTTCCCTAGACCCCCCCCCCCCCCGAATTGCGTTAGACCTATAATCCTTACACCCCACCCCACCCACTGCCCCCACCTAAGATTAAAATTTCCCTTCCCCACCCCAACCCATCTCTCCATCCTTTCCCCTACCCCCAACCTACCTCCCTCCTAATCCATCCTATCTCCCTCCCCCGCCCTACCTCATCGTATCCCCCTCCCCTCGCCCTATCCATCCTACCTCCCTCTCCCTCGCCCTATCCCATCCTACCTCCCCTCCCCTCCCTCGCCCTACCCCATCCTACCTCCTCGTCCTCCCCTTCCCAATCCTACCTTCTCCCCCTCTCCCCTACCCCGACCCCATCGCAACTCCCACACCCGTAGTTACCGCAGAGGAAATCCAATGCAGACTCCACACCGACTCTCGGCGAAACTGCCCGGCCAGCCACCCGATTCCTAGGGTGACGTCATTCGTTCGAAACCTCTTTGGATGTGAATTGCCGGAGGTATGGGGGGAGGGGGGGGGGGGGAGGAGGGTGCGCGGCGGCGATGACTCAGGAACTTGCGTCGGGAAAGGAGAGGGGGGGGGGGAGAGGAGAAGATAGGAGAGTGGGGAGGGGGAGAAGGAGGAGGAGGGGAGGAAAAGTAAGAGGAGAGAAACTTGGGTCGGGAAGAGAGAGTGGGGAGGGCGGAGAAGAAGAGAGAGGAGAGGGAGAAGGAAAAGACGGGGAGAAAAGTAAAAGGAGAGAAACTTGCGTCGGAAAAAGAGGGGGGAGTGGGTGAGGGGGAGAAGAAGCAGAGGGAGGGGAAGGAGGAGAAGGGGAGGAAAAGTAAGAGGGAGAGGAACTTGCGTAGAGAAAAGAGGGAGAGGGGAAAAAGGAGGAAATGGAGAGGGAAAGGGGGAGATTAAGGGAAAGAGAGGGAAGAGGAGGGGGAAGAGGGGGGAGGGGAGGGGGAGGGGAGGGGGAGGTGGAGGAGAGGAGGAGGGAGTACAAGGGGAAGGGGTGAGAGTCGAGAGGGGAGAAGGTTAATTAAGAAGAAAAAGAGGGAGAGAAAAGGGCTTATAAGGATACAAAAATGGTGGAAAGACAACGAAACGTACATCGAAGGGAGGAGGAAAACGAGAAGATGAAGATGGAGTGACGGAGAAAGGGAAAATGAAGGAAGGGGGCGGGAGGAAAGTGAGGGAGGAAGGGAGAAGGAAAGGAAAGGAAAGGAAAGGAAAGGAAAGGAAAGGAAAGGAAAGGAAAGGAAAGGAAAGGAAAGGAAAGGAAAGGAAAGGAAAGGAAAGGAAAGGAAAGGAAAGGAAAGGAAAGGAAAAAAAAGGGACAGTGAGAGAGAGAGAGAGAGAGAGAGAGAGAGAGAGAGAGAGAGAGAGAGAGAGAGAGAGAGTGTGTGTGTGTGTGTGTGTGTGTGTGTGTGTGTGTGTGTGTGTGTGTGTGTGTGTGTGTGTGCGTGTGCGTGTGCGTGTGCGTGTGCGTGTGCGTGTGCGTGTGTGTGGGTGTGGGTGCGCGCGCGTGTGCGTGTGTTAGTACATGTGTGAATACACC
>NW_020872546.1:170394-172894 GCF_003789085.1 Penaeus vannamei
TATCTAAAATTTGTAAAAATCTATTTTCTTCATAAGTATTCTATGTCTGTCTTCATAGAAACAACGCTGCAGACAGTCTTACCTTATCATGAAGATGAGGAAATGCCCCATTAGCATTATATTTAGCTCGCACTTGCTCATAAGCCGTAAGATCAAACATCTTCTCAAATTCCTCCCTTGTCATAAAAGTGTCAGCGTACAAGAATGGGTAGCCTCCTACTTCTTGTGTGAACCTAAATATGACCAACACATAATATCTTAACAACCTGAATTCTTATTTCATATATACTAAATAATGATTTCTCTGTATAATTTTAGAAAGACTGTAGAAAATTGCTTATCATTATAAAATACGCTTTGCATGAATATCTTATTTTTCATATATGGATTATATTCTTTACATACTACCACAAAATTATTAAGTCTGTGTGAGTAACTTATGTCACTCCTTCCTTTCTACACACACACACACAGACACACACACACACACACACACACATAAGCAAGCACATACACACACACACACACACACACACACACACACACACACACACACACACAACACACTAATAACACACACACACACACACACACAATTATATATATACATACATGTACACACTAATAACCACACACACACACACACACACACATAAACACACACACACACACACACACACACACACACACACACACACACACACACACACACACACACACACACACACACACACACACACACACACACACACACACACACAACACACACACACACACACACACACACACACACACACACACACACACACACACACACACACACACACACACACACACACACACACACACACATATATAAAACACACACACACACACACACACACAATTACATATATACATATATGTACACACTAATATCTACAGACACACTTTCTCACAAACACACAATGACAGAGAAAATAGAGAAATAAACAATTAAAAAAGATAATCATTAAAAATAAGTTAAAAAACACTCACATTTCAAAACAAAATTTAATATCTACCTTTCCATTTTCCTCATTGCATCAACTGCATCAAAGCGCTTCTTCTCAAGCACAGGTCTCGGTACCCCATAGACTCCAAGATCATTGAACATTCCATAATTTGCTCCTGGCACCATCTGATCTTTACGTGGTGGACGTAACTGACCTCTAGAGAGAGAATAATTTTCCATAGTATTAGCAATGACAGGAAAATACAGCATATTATCCTCTTCATTTTTATTTTGCTTTTTTGTAATAAATACTTGTCATAAAAAGCAATCTGGACCAGAACTTACCTGTGAGGGCCATGATCATAAATTCGACAAGGATAAACAAGAACAGGATACAAGTCGAATAATTCCTCAGACTTATCTATCTGGTCTTCCAGCTGGTTCATAGGTAACACAATATCCTGGAACACCTGTGTATTAAAAAAAAAAAATGTGCATGAATTTAAATTACTTGAGATTCTGAATTTACACATGCTTCCAATATTAAGCTTCTCACAAATCACATACTGTAATAAAAATATAATCAATTATACTAAGATTAGCTTTACAAATAACTTATAATAATTACCTGCTTGGTAAAGGTCATGGCCCTTACACCTGGTGTTGTAGTAAACTTCAGGAAAGCAATTTTAGGTGGAAGCAACCAGCCAAAGAAGAATCTGAAGAGTGCATTATTGCCAAAAGGAATCATTGTCTCCACCACCCAGAAGATTGCCCTGTTGTGTCGCAAAAGGTAGTCTCCAAGAGGAATGTATTCATAATCACGGCCCTTCTTCAAGAACCTTTCCACGTACTTGTAAAACCATGGCTTGTACCAACGTGTTAAATGATTGATCTGGACAGACAGTAATAAAAGATATTATTCTCTAATATCAACAAACATGCCTTTGAAAACCCACTGTATTTAGAAATCAAATTTTTATTTTTAAATAAGCTTCTAATTGATTCACATTTACTGTCAACATTTTATATACATTTTTGTGTGAAACAGACTAAACACATCTCTAAAATTACCTTGTTTTCCTCACCAGGTGGGACATCAGAAAAATTGCCAACCATAATCACAGCCTCTTCCTTGTTATAGATTGTAGCTTCTAAGTAATCAGGAGTGGCTTTGTCTTTATCAAGAGCTCCTGAAAGTTCCCTCATCATGTTACAGTAGTTCTTCTTGCCTTTCACAGGAATGTATTCCATCTTGATGTGTGGCTATAAGAAAAAATACATTAAATGATTAGTGATTTTTTAAAAACAGTTCAAAGCACTGTAACATTTTTTGCCCAGTCAAGAGAGCCAATATGAGTTTTTCATGTTTTTTCATTTAATTTTTAAAGTTTACCTATGATCACCAATTACTATATGCTACATAAATTGAGATTCATCAAAAGCATACATATTCACAGACAAAATGTCATTCAAGCATTTCATACCTTAATCTTGATAATCTGCAACTCAAGAGCCACAAGGAAG
>NW_020872546.1:180394-189743 GCF_003789085.1 Penaeus vannamei
AATAGCTAGTAAGAAATTTAATTTAGTCTATCCTCGTAGGCAAAAAAAATATTTTCTCGCAATAAAGAAAACGGAAGGTCTAGGTCAATCTTCACGATATCGATATTTTCTAAGAAAAATGCATAGGGAGTAGGGGATATTCGAGAGAGGAGGGAATGAATTCCACAGAATAAGAAAGAGAGAAGGAAAGGGAGAGGGAGAGGTAAATGTAGAGGTAGAGGCAGAGGTAGAGGTAGAGGAGAGGAGAGGGAGAGGGAGGAGAGGAGAGGAGAGGGAGAGGGAGAGGGAGAGAGGGAGAGGGAGAGGAGAGGGAGAGGGAGAGGAGAGAGAGAGAGAGAGGAGAGAGAGAGAGAGAGAGAGAGAGAGAGAGAGAGAGAGAGAGAGAGAGAGAGAGAGAGAGAGAGAGAGAGAGAGAGAGGAGAGAGAGAGAGACAGAAAGAGAAAGAAAGAGAGAGAGGAGAAAGAAAGAGACAGAGAAGAGAGACAGAGAGAGAGAGAGAGAGAGAGAGAGAGAGAGAGAGAGAAGAGAGAGAGGAGAGAGAGAGAGAGAGAGAGAGAGAGAGAGAGAGAGAGAGAGAGAGAGAGAGAGAGAGAGAGAGAGAGAGAGAGAGAGAGAGAGAGAAGAGAGAGAAGAGACGAGAGAGAGAGAGAGGAGAGAGAGAGAGAGAGAGAGAGAGAGAGAGAGAGAGAGAGAGAGAGAGAGAGAGAGGGAGAGAGAGAGAGAGAGAGACAGAGAAGAGAGAAAGAAAGAGAGAGAGAGAGAGGGAGAAAGCATATCTAAGCCTGTGTTCCATATCTAAAAATCACCTTTATCTATCTTCACTCTTCCTGAGAGAGAGAGAGAGACAAAGAAGCATAGAGAGAATGACAAACAGAGATATAAACAGACAAAGACATAGGGAAAGAGAGAAGCGGGTGGTGGGGGAGGCAGCACTGAATTACAGGAAATTATGTGCACTGAATTTCAGCCCACATATCATTAACAATCTTAATCTAATTCTGTACCAATTTTGGCATAAATTTTGCACTGGCTTCTGTACATCGTGTTGAGGGAGATCACGCCTTGCATGATCACTAATCCCGCTAGGCGGTCGCCGCTGTTCAATGGATCCGCCATAGGTATGCAAAAAATACGAGGAAAAATATTTTATCTGTTTCAAAATACTGTGTTCACTATTTCTACGTTCTTCATTTATACAGGTCTACAGGTTACTGTAAACAGGGAAAAAGTGTGATGATACTAGAATAAGATGGTGTGTGTGTGTTTGTTCGTGACCAACCCGAACAAAGATACTGAGTTCACCAATATCCCAGTTGTATTGATAATATATTGTTATTATGATACAAATTCATGTTATAACATATCATAATCGTAGGTTGTGCAGTGAGAGAAGCGGAGAAATAATTAGACAGAAGTTTTGATAGCGATTATGGGCGTTCTTAGTTCGGGTTTAAGGGCGAAAATCCTATATTGCTGAAGGAACAAACCTATCACCGCGATGTCCTCGGTCAGCAGAGGCACTTCATATTGTCTCATTAGTTCTTGCAAATCTCGTGGGAACACGCCGGCAATGCGATAAAAAACCGTAACCGGTATTTTGGCATACGCCTAGTTGAATTCGAAGATTTATCCTAGATATCGATTTGAATTGTTGCTCATGGGAAAATCCATCAATTAGGTACAAACAATAGTTTACGCACGAGGAAGAAATGTGATCAGGTGCGTCATTTAAGCATTTTCCTAATGACGGAGAGCAAGGTTGGCGAGCGAAGTGAGGAGATTCAGTTTTTGGGCGCTGTGAGCCCTTCCTACACACACACACACACGCATATATATATATATATATATATATATATTATATATATATATATATATATGTGTGTGTGTGTGTGTGTGTGTGTGTGTGTGTGTGTGTGTGTGTGTGTGTGTGTGTGTGTGTATGTATGTATGTATGTTTTTTGTTGTTGAAAATGAGGTATAAAATGTTCATAAGGGAGAAACTTCATGGGTCTAGCTATTTCCCCCTTGAGGGGAAAGGGCTAGTTAGACCATGTGGGGGGTAATCAGCCCCCCAAATGACGCCCATGTGTGTGAAGTATAGCAATGCACGACAATTGGGAAAATTCAAGAGACAGTTTCATAAGAGGAAACCTCGCGGAAAATAATTCAAACATCAGCGTAAGCAATATGTTAAAAGTAAATATGTAATCATTAGAATGTTTCTTTCAACCATTAAAAACTGTTATAGTTAGACAAAAAATATGAATACACTTTACATAAAGGAGGGCGGGGGGTTAACATATATGAAAAGAAACATCAAATATACAACACGAAGACTAATGAAATTATTGTGAACAAAATAAGTCTGAAATATTACTGAGATATAAATGGATATATCTGAATGTGTGATATACATTGAGGAGTTCTGAATTTAATTATGTGTATGTCAATTTCCATCACAACTGAAGATTTTATTCCCCTAGAAAGCAGATTGTGGCTGGAAAATAATAGAAAGGAAGCCTATAAAATAAGTGTGATATCATATAAATAGATATAGTTATATGGATAGACATAGATTTTTTTGTGTAGGTATATTTTATTTTATATACTGAATCAAACAGCATTAGCGATGAATAAATGGAAAAGTAAAAACAAAGATGAGCAGGTTAACCGGACGCCGTCCCAGTGCGTGGGGAGGGGGGGGCGGAAAACCTATTAGTTTATCTCCCTCCATCTCTTATAATATGTGGTTTTATGAATGATCACTTTAGTCATATGATCAGTTTTATCTTGCTATTTAGTAGACCTACTGTATCTCAGATGAACGACAAAGTATAAATTATAAACAAATTATGTAAGGTAATTTTTTATTCATCTTAAAAAAATATTTTACATATTTAATCATGTTACTTTATTTTAAACCGGTCTAGTCATAAAAATTAGATCACATACTAAAACCTGGAATATGTTACATGTAATGAAATATATAAAAAGTACTTTTAAATAGCATAGCATTAATATACTGAGAACGGAAATGCTAATGCTAAAGATGAAGAAAATGGTTGAAATTACTTTTTAATATTAACTGCATCGTGCAAATGCTGGAAAACTTTATTGCAAAAGTTCTCTGCCATCTCTTCATTGATGTTTTCAGTGCTGTAAGCTAACACATTGATAAGCCTGCCACGGAAGGAATGTAGAAAATGAGCCCAGAGGTTGGGCACTGGGTGAATGGCTGTGCACCTGAGGACGTGGACCGCCTGGACATGAGCCCCGCCTTCCGTTACAAGCGCCGTCACATCCCCCATGTTTGTCACACAAAAGTCAAACTGGGACTGTTTAGAAAGAGCACCAGAGTCCGGGTTTTCGGATCGGCATATTTGTTTCATTGCTTCAATATGTACGGCCTTGTCCGTTTCCAAAGTCCTTTGAAACTCGCGATGTAACACTCTAGCGTAATCCCAGAATTTCGCGCCAACAGAGCGTGGTGTATCCACAGCCACGGGATTCGTTGGCAGGGCGTGACACCCCAGGTATTCGGAAGTGTCACCTCCCCAATACCTGCGGGCATTAACCACATGATTACTGCTAATTCTATAAGTGTCTTGGTCGATACCTCCTTCCACCAGGATATCGACCATGGCAACGCTACTGAGGGCAGTGAAGGCTGAATTAACAGTAACACCTTCTTCGCGACACCGCTTGAAGAAGGTGGAGCTGGCGTCAGTGTCCAGGTTCCGTAGCACCATGCGAGTCTTGGGTTTTTTCTCTCCTGCACCTTCAGGAATCAAGCTTGCGAGGAGGCAAGTTTTCTGGCTGGCCTGAAACTCCTCCATCATCTTTTCTTTATATTTACTATCGGCCTTTACAGCTCGAAATTGTTCATCAACCATCTGCTGTGTTTTTTCTCCGGATACACAGATGCCTAGTTGCTCTTCGTCGTTGAAGGGGTTACATGCAATAACATCCTCGAGGAGTTGGATGAGAAATCCACAGATCTTCATGTTGGAATACCCGTCAGTTATGCCGTGGTAGAGGCCCAGGAAGACCGTATTCATGTAAGGAAAGCCAGCCATATTCGGCACACCCTCCATGGAAGGCGAGTCTGGTTTGAGTTTAGCAAACCACAGAGGACCAGTTTTGATATCGTACTGGTACGTAAGGCATTTCTGGTGTGCGTCTTCTACTGTTACATCTGGGATCATCTGGAAAGAAACCACACAATTGCTGATATATGCAAAAAATAAACACTCATTACAGTGGACAACCAATCCCTAGTTACACTGAGAAAAGGAAGGGTAATTCAGTCCATATAATTGATTCACAACATGATGAATTCTAATATATATTTAGGAAATCTAAGTACTTCTTTTTTTCTAAAGCCAACAGAAGGTTATCTTGCAACCTGGGTACATACTTACTAAATTTACCACATACACAGATTAGATTCCAAACTCAAAACAAAATAACCATATAGGCCTACTACAAATCTTACACAGTTTCGTGTGTGTAAAAACTAGGAAGCCATAACCCTTATAACTTTGATTTACATTTACCAGATTAAAGGTAGAACATACTGATGAGTTACATAAAGGATGAAATTATTCAGTGAAAAATTTGTGTTCAAAACGCGCAAGAATGATCAGGCATACCTCAAAGTCAATGATTTCTTGAGGCATCTCCTTGAGCCACCATTCACCCTCTCGTTGAGCATAGCACAGCCGCAACAAAGGCACTTTTCTGAAGAAGTTACTCATGTTAAAAGCATTATTCCCTTTTTTAGTTTATCTCTTTTGTTAGGTTTTACGGATTTCATTAATACGCCTTTTCCTCTCTATGTAGATTATCTTCTTTCGTTAAGTTTTACAGAATCTCATAAAAATGCAAAGTCTACTATCACCTATATGCGAATTACAAGCAAAAAACTAACTTGCAAATTATTTGCAATTTCCTCTTTCGTAGTACCTTGAGAGATGGGTGACAGCTCGGCGAAGATCATCTTCAAGAAGAGGTTCTCGGGTGGCGAGTGTGAGCTGGTAACTGACATTATAAGTAGTGAAGAACTGTTCCACTGATGTCGTTTTCCACAGCCACTTTCCGTCAGACGCCATTCTGGTCCCTACAGAATGAGTGTTTATTATGATGAAGAGGGGAGGGGGGGATAGGGTGATATGTCGATAAGAGATGCATTACTTGTAATGTACGGACACACTTTAGTTTTTCTTCTGGATACTGACTGTAATTATTTTTGTAGTCCAAATGGTACTTTTAATAGAAAAAAAAAAAAATGATGGAAAATGACATATAATCAGACCATAATGGCTACATTGCAAAATTTACCAAGCTATTCGAAACATGCTACCGCCAACTATGCCATTCATGAAATTAAATCTTACTGTCTAACAGTATGTACATACACATACATAATTTGTAAATGCATTCACTATATGACATTACCAGGTGAAGGAGAAAAGATCTTATGCTGCACTGAAAGCAAGCTGGTAGTGTAATGTATACCCAGAGAAATAATGTCTTTAGTCCTTTCTAATGTGTAAAATTTTCATGTGCCTAACATTGTGATTCAGATTCCCTCGTCTCGTTTACGCTGGGGAACGAAGTTATCATGAACAATGTCTTCAGGGATAGTGGACACAAATGATGAGCTTTTCAGATCTAACCTTGAGGAAGAGGTGCCAGCGGTTGCAACATTTGTTCGGCTATTGTATCAGAAATCCTTCATATTTAAAGGCAAACCGAAAAGACATTGTCATATGTGCATTATTTTCATACATAATATTATCTTTTGTTCAAAGTTGAAAAAAAAAACGAATAAAAATAATATAGGGTAATTGCAGCGTGCACTGAAGCCCGGTCGGTGTCATGGAAATTTTTCTTTTGTACTTTCCAATTATATGCTTTTCTTGAGTCGTGCATTAATATAAAACGTGTCGCTTTGTCCCAGTACTCTGTCGAAATGCTGTTCTCGAGCACAAATAAATGTGGAAACCTTGTCGGGAAAATGTACAAAAATCCGGTTAAATCGTTGTAAAGACCGTGAAAATACGCCCGATATATGTCAAATTTACACACGCATGCAAAGCCATAACTTTTATTGGTTTATTTCTCTTTATCCCGTGTCTTCTTCATTTCGATTTGCGCAGGATATATTGCCATATATGGAACGTGATTCGGATTCCATCGAGGTAACTACTTCACTCTCTTTACCGTGCAAGCCTGACTTCCATCCATTGAAACTATACCACGTAAGTATTCAAAACAGTAGCACAAACAACAAAATTCACAGTAGCTTACCTTACCACGATAGGTTCGCGAGCAACACCACGAAACAGTTACAGGAGTGACACCTGACTCAGGTGAACCTCAGAAGCATATGAACCAAAACTGAATCATAGAAACAAAACAAAATCTAATAACGTCATTATTTGTCATCCTCAAATTGCATCTATAGACTTATTTTTTAATAGATAGCATAACATACATAAACAACATTTAGCAACTGCATCGTATTATAATAACTGATAAATGAGCAAAGATTACAGTGTGTGTGTGTGTGTGTGTGTGTGTGTGTGTGTGTGTGTGTGTGTGTGTGTGTGTGTGTGTGTGTGTGTGTGTGTGTGTGTGTGTGTGTACTTAAATTGTTGGAACAAATGTTTATAAACTCCAGATACGAAGGATTAAGAGCCCAAGAAATCAGCCGAAAGAAACAACCAGGAGGAACTGCTGACTTGCCATGTTTATTTTTGATAACGCGGTCCAAGGTCATCGAATATTGTAGCTAGACATCACACTCCTCCCACCTCCGGAAGAGTAAAAGTAAGGTACCGTCGCACTGAATGTCATGCAGTGATATTCTGGTCGGATCGGTGCGAATCATGCGGTTAGGCCTGCATGAAATGTGGGCCCATTCAAGTCCTTCTTGGGTCTTCCTCTTTTATTTTGAAGTCCGTGACTAACTGGGGCCTGCAAAGCTAGTGTATGTCTGTTGTCGCACCTATTATGTTCACAAGTCCGTAACATAGTAGAGGCTACGCATTTAATGTTATACAGCTTATAAAGACCTTGCTATTATTATGCGATGTTCATCACTAGAATTAGTGAAGTGATTTATTGTGCTGCTTGGTCCACCATCGAAATGCAAGTTTCTAGAGGGGAGCAGGGTGTGGTCTGAGAAACAAACGTTATCTTGCGAGAAGAGGGGATAAGTGTTCGAAGAGCAGAGGAAGAGAATGTGGTAGGCGAAGATGGAGTGGAACGTTTAGGTTGTCTGGTGCTATAGGTAATGTTTACAGAGGTAGGGTGGTTCATGGTAGAGGGAAGAGATACTGGGACATCTTGAGATGGTAGGGGAGCAGAGCGAAGGACACTTTTGGAATGGGTAAAAAGAAAATCCTCGTCGTCGTGCTTCCTGTCTGGCCTCACGTAAAGTAAGGCCTGGTTTGAATCTAAGAACTGCTATCTCACATTCGAGCTTATAGGCAGGGCAGCACTTGTGAAATAAATTATGGGAGCCACCACAACTGGTACATGTATGTGACTGAACAAAGCAATTTCAATGGTTATGACCAGGTTGGGCACATAGAGGGCAGCGGGCTGTGGCGCGACAGAATTTGGCTGGGTGGCCAAAACGGCATTTCTGACATTGACGAGGAAGGGGTCAATATGGTCGAACAAGGCAGGACACTCCACCAATATAAACTTCATGTGGGAATATTTATGATTAATGTTTGAAACAAATAAATGTGCTAGACATCAAAGGTCATATAGCACTATGGTAAAGTATTGTGTCGGAATGGGTAAAGAGTTAAAGATTAGGACAAAATGTGTTAGATGTCAAAGATTAGAGAGCATTATTGGATAGTATGGTAGTGAAAAGGGAAAAGAGGGGAGTAAGTGATCTAGAGCAGAGATTAGTAGAAATGGGATGGTTAAGGGGTAGGGCTATTGAGTGAATGACAGTTTCTATCTTTGAGGAAGATATAACAATGTTCAAGGAAAAATAGAGATGGCTGTTGGAAAAGTAGGAGAATAATCCGGGGAGAGAGGGCGTGTTAGACGTCAAAGATAGTGTTATATGAAAGTATGGTAACGAAAAGGGAAAAGTATGAAGTAAATGAAGTTGGGATTAGTAAAATGGGAAAGGTTAAGGGGGTAAAGCGATTGAATGAATTGCAGTGTATCTGTGACTAGGGAAGGAATAGGGACATTGTTCAAGGAAACCAGAGGTGGCTGTTGGAGAAGAAGAATCCAAGGGATGAGAAATTGGGGACTGGGGAAGGTGGTGAAGTATAAGGAAGAATGTCTAGAGGGGTCTGGATAAGGACACTGTCGTGAAAGAGGGGATTCCTGTGAGTATTGAAGTGGGAGCATTAGAGAGGGTGGGGTATGTTGGGAGGGTGTAGCAGGAAGGGGGTGTGGGAACTTGAGGAGTAGGAAGATGGATATCTGTAAATATTTTAAATGTAAAATGAGTAGGAACAGAGGGATTGGGAGCGGGGGGGGGGAGGTAGCAAAGTGTTCCCTTGGATCATCATTAGGAAGTATTGGATGCCTTCAAGGGTTTCTGGAGGGGAGTTGGGTGAAGATGACTGAGGAAAAGGGTTCTCTTATGAGGAGGAGAAGAGGAGATAGATATCTAAAGAGTAGAAGAGGAAGGTGTAGATGTATTAGGCGAAGATGGAGTGGAACATTTAGGTTGTCTGGTGCGACAAAAAGTGATGAGGAGGGGTAGGTATCGGGGACGTGGCAGAGATTGGAGTATCTAGATTTAGACGAATTTGACTGGGGCATAGGGAGGGTAGACGTTGGATGGCTTTGGGTATAGGGGAGATATACTGGGGGAGATGCAGAAACATCGTGTGAAAATTATGGGGAGCGAAGGACTGTTTCGGAATAAGTTGAGGTATTAAAACCTCGTCGTCGTGCTTCTTGTCTGGCCTCACGTAGAGTGAGGCCTAGTTTGAATCTGGGGACTGCTACCTCACATTCGAGCTTATAGGCAGGTTATCTCCTTCAAAATACTTTATGGGAATCTCCATAATTGGCACATGTACGTGACTGCGCAGGGCTATTTGAGTGGTCATAACATGGCAGCGGGTTGTGGAGCAACAGTGTTTGGCCGAGTGGCCAAAACGCCACCATTTATGATACTGACGAGGAAGGGGTCGATATGGTCGGACATGGTAGGACAATCCACCAATATGAACTTCATAAAGGAGTTCATGTCTACGGAAGTTAATCTTATATAGACCTTGTGTACTGCCACCGCAGCATATTCAGCAACGCATATAATTAGATCATTTTTACTCTGACCAGTCCTTGTATATAGGA
>NW_020872547.1:2500-7500 GCF_003789085.1 Penaeus vannamei
TTAATAGTAATGATAATGATTATAATGATAACATGATAATGACAATTCTTTGGGCATGTGCGTGTGGATATGTGTGTGTACAGTGGAGAATTCAAAATGAACTGCCATTTCACTTTTTCCTGTGCTAGTCTGTTCAATGAATTCCCCACCAACACCAATTTCTCTAGCCAACAACTAGCTACTATATTACTAACATGAAATTTTAATACTATTCTTTCATAAGAATTAAATGAATCAATGGATAACTCTACTGTTATTCCCACGAAACTGATCATCTTCATCTCGCACAAAAGTGTGTTACATAAGTACAACAATAACTAAATAATAGATAATCAAACACAGGCTAATTATACAAAACTTATCAGAAGTGTCTTTTCGGAAGTGGATTTCAGTATTCCCTAGCTAGCTTTTAATCACAATGCATGACCTAAAACAAAAATGACGAAGCATGTTATGAGGGACTAAATGCTAATGTAAAATAACTCGGACTTGCTGATGGATATATGCTCATGAATACTTAAATACATATTTTTTTCAGGTCAGCCACTGTTTCAGCATGGAGCAGCAGGGGGAGAAAATTTATATTTATTCATCAGATATGAATAATTCATGGCATCTGTCGGATGATCTGGCAGCTAGTCTCGATCTGTGAGTGACGTAGGTAAAATGTGTTATGTAATACGGAATAATTTCCCTTTTGCACTCGTATCCCGCAAAAGTTTCGTCCTTTTTTTCTTTCCTTCGTTCTTCTTTCGTTTTAGCTGAGATTTATATCCTGTCCATGGCTTTCATCTCACCAATCTTGACTTTATCTCTTCAAAGGCTTCCTTCATCTCACTGGTTCGCCCAGACAAAAAGTGGAAGAGCAAAAGTTTAGAGAAGAAAATAGGAAGATGGATGGAAATGACAAGGCGAGGAGAAACTATCTCTATCACTCGTAAAGATATATATTTTTGGTAATTCTCTCTCTCTCTCTCTCTCTCTCTCTCTATCTCTCTCTGATTTCTGATTATGAAGCAGTATAATTCAATAGCCAAAACACTAATAAGAAGTTTTTTTTCCATATGAGCAAAAGATTGCAATTGCTACAGAATATTCACGTAATAAAGAGTCATTACGGGTTAACATTTGGTAGCACTCTAACTCTCTGAGAGCCTCTGTAATCAGTGTCATTTCTCTTCCCTTCCTGTCGACAACTCGGTCTTAATCAGAGCCCAGTGATTGAACGGCACGAATACTCCATCTTCATATAGGTAATTCAGTGTTACCTCAGTTCCCATAGGCTTATGGATTCTTTTGAGGCGGTACATTGATGTGAATAAATGGTGTATGTGTGTGTGTGTGTGTGTGTGTGTGTGTGTGTGTGTGTGTGTGTGTGTGTGTGTGTGTGTGTGTGTGTGTGTGTGTGTGTGTGTGTGTGTGTGTGTGTGTACACGTCCGTTTCTTGTATATACGTCCCTTGTCTACAAACAAAAGGCAATTAGCTTGGCGAGCAAGTAAGTAAACTACCTTCGGCAATACATTTTATGGGAGTATAAAGCCACTCTGACATCATGATTTACAGCTTTCCTAAATTTATGATCGGGTGAAACGAGTACAGTATGTCTGCTGTAAAGACCCTGGGAATAGCAGGTACTCAACGAACATAGAGTCCCTTCACTTGGAGTAATAGGGACAAAGAGCGCTTAAACCAGCCTTCCTAACAACCACTGTGACTCCGCAACAGTAGCATTTATGTGGCGCTATTGCTCTATAAATGTCCAGGTTATGTAATGGTCAGAAAAGGTCTCTTTCTCTCTCTCTCTCTCCCCCACCCCTCTCTATTTCTCTCTCTCTCTTATGTCTCTCTATCACTTTTTTAATCTTTCTTTCCTCCGTCCATCCCTTCTCACTCGTTTTATTGACGATAAAGACCTTATGTAGGAGAAAAAAAGAACATAACAGAAAAAAAGATCAACTGAAGCACAGCAATTAACACGGCTCTTCCTGATATTTTATATCTTGTCAAATTTAGAAAGATTTCGCTCTGCTAGCCCTCCCATGGGAATACGGCTAATGGCTTCTTTAATGTCTTTTTGTCTATTTTAATGGAATGGGAAACTATGAGACGCCAAAAGGGTTAATGGGCCTTGTATTTCAGGTATATAAAGTTTCTATAAGTTCCAAATGGACTAGATTTCTCTGTTTGGGAATGATGAAAAAGTAAAAGCATGAACTTGTGCAAAAAAGTGTTGCTTTTTCTGCATGTTTACTTATAGTATATACTATTATTGTTGTTGCTGATACTGATGTTGTTGTTGCTGTTATTGTTCTTTCAACTACTCCCGCTAATATTGCTGATTTTTTTTTTTTCATCGTTCTATTCTTCCTGTCCTCATTATCATCATCATCATTATTATTATCTTTATTATTATTGTTATTATTTTCATTATTACAATTATTGTTATCATTAATTTTGTTATTCGTATTACTATTTCCATTTCATTATCATTATCATCATTATTACTATTACCATTATTATGTTTATTTTAAGCATTATTATTGTCATTGTTATCATTATCATTATCATTATTATTATTATCATTATTATTATTACTATTATTATTACTGTTCTTATAATCATTGTTATTATTCTTATCATTATTATCATTATCATCATTATTATCATTATTATTATTATTATTATTTTATTCATATTCTTGCTATCATTATTAATATTATTTTTTTCATATTCTTGTTATCATTATTAATGTTATTAATATTATTATTCATATCATTATCATTAATATTACTGTTATTATTATTATTATTATTATTATTACTATTATTATCATTATTATCATCAATACTACTACTATTATTATTTTTATTATCATTATTATTATTATTATTACTATTATTATTATTATTATTATTATTATCATTATCATTTTTATTCTATTATCATCATCATTATTGATATTACCATTATCATTATCATTATTATCTTTATTAATGTCATTATAATCATATAATAATTTTGTTATCATTAGTATCACTATTATTATCCTTAATTTTATTAATATAGCTATTATAATAATTATTACTATTGCTATTATTATCATTATTAGTAGTAGTAGTATCACTAATATTATCATTCTTATAAAGACAAGAACAATAGAAATAGTAAAGGTAATAATAATAATGACAATAATAAAGATAATAATGAGAATGAAGAAATAAAAATAATAATAATAATAATAATAATAATAATAATAATAATAATAATAATAATAATAATAATAATAATATAATAATAATAATAATAATAATAATAATAATAATAATAATAATAATAATAATAATGATAATAAGATATGATAATGATAATTATTGTCATTGCTATCATTGTCGTTATAGTTAATGGTATTATTATCATTATTATTATTATTACTATCATCATTATCATAAATATAAATAACATCTCCGCCAAGAGGGTTATATTTTTGGTAGCGTTGATTAGTTATATTATTATTATTATTATTGTTATCATTATCATTACTATTTCCATTATTATCGTTCTTATTATCGTTATTACTATATCATTATTATTATCTTCATTACTATGGTTATTATTATCATTATCATTATTATTATCTTCATTACTATGGTTATTATTATCATTATTATCAGTTTTATCAATTTAATCACTATAGTTATTATCATTATTATCATTATCATTACTATTATTATTATCATTATCATCACTGATACTATCATTCTTATAAGAATGATAATGATATTAATATGGATAATAATATCGATGATCAAGATAAAAATAATGATAGTAATGATTACAATAATAATGATGATAATAATAACAAAGTAAAGATAGTTATTATTATCATTAATATTATTGCCATTTTCAGTGTTGAAATTGTTATTATCATTATCATTTGTATCATCATTAGCATTACCACTAACAATATTATTATTTTTATTATCATTCTTATCATTATCATTATCATGAAAATGATCAGTGCCTTCGCCATTAAATTTTGGTAGTGATCCTAATCCAGGAATTTTTTAAATTATTGCATAGTTACCTTTATTGCATTGGCAATAGGGTAACTATTATTATTATCATTACCTTTATTACCTCCGCCAAGGAAGTTATGGTTATGGACGTCAGCAGTAAGAGAGAGGTGAAGAATAGGTTAAAATGTGTGAGGCTGTGTGAGGATCGCGTTGTCATCGGCATTTACCATGTTTTGTGTTCGCCTTGGAGTGTGTACTGTTGGTGAGAGTGAATGAGTATTTCTGATGTCAATGAAAGAGGCACGTGATTGGCGTCTGTTTTTGTGGGAAAAATGTGGGCTGCAAGGTCGGTGTGTGGGAGGTCATGGGCGGACAGTACAGTCCAGTCTAAAACGGGGAGGTAGAAGTTGCCCGCGATCCGTATGTTTCTGTCTACGTTTATGCGTGATAGGGACGCTTGAAGATTTTGTAAGTATTCGGTGCCAGTATAAGGCGGTCCGTAGAAAGCAGCAAGAAGGAGTGATTGACAGTTAGAAAGTTGGATCCAGGCGTTTTCGCAGGATGTGTCAAAGTCCGGCATCGGTTAGGTAACAAGGATTAGTTTGGTGACGATGAGGAACCGCCACCTCTTACGGTGTCGGTCGAGTGGCCTTTGCGAATAACAGGCATGCTAAAGGGAGGGGGAAAGGTCGCTAGAGTTGATGTCGGGAGTCAGCCCTGCCTTGGTGGATGATTTTGGGAAGTTGGTGGTTTGGTTATCATATATTTATATCTATTTATCTATATATATGTATATATGCGCATGAACATATATGTGTGTGTGTGTGTGCGTGTGGCGGGTGAGCATCTAACAAACGCGTAGGCCAGAGTATGATGTGATGCTGTGTTGCAGAATTTAAAGGAATATTTTGTTGAACAAAATAGTTAAACCATTAGCAGTTGAGTTTGCAGTGTATATGAAAATTATAATTTGTTATCATGAC
>NW_020872547.1:30000-37500 GCF_003789085.1 Penaeus vannamei
TATATATATATATAATATATATATATATACATGTATAATGTAATGCGTATAAATACATAATACATATATATTATGTAAATATATATTTTTTTCTGAACTTTTGCCTTTACAGTGTCCTATGTCAGTTTTCGAATCAGCACAATGACGTACACCTGTTTCTCAGGTAAGAGTGATGGTTTCAGGGCTATATCCTAAGACAGTTACGGGATGAATGTTGGTGTAGAGAAAATAAGTCTCATGTCTCTTTTTGCAGAGTTTTCAGCTTGCTGCTTTTACACTCTGTCAACCTAGGTGGATCTAGTCTGAAGGTATCACTAGCTGTTCTGATATAACGTATGCTGAATAACCAGAATATGATATTGATCCTCAAATTTAGGGCAAGTTTGTCTGTTGATCATATTATTTTTTTGGTTTGCATTATCTAAACGTTGGAATTGTTACATTGAATTTTGTGAGCTACTTTAAGTTACCCTTGGACATTCCTGGGTTACAGTCCACTAAAACATCCCTTATTGCACAATTCGAAGAAATTGGTCTCGTCAAGGCTGATCTTTAAGCCGGGTAAATTGCCAAATTGTAATTGAGGGTGGAGGAGATATTGCGTATTGGCACATTTGTGTCTGCATAATATAACTAATTGAGACATCAGCTTCCACATTCAACTTGTTTTTGTGCCTGAAAAGGAGACGACTTACATGAACATATATGTCTATTAGAGCATCAGAGTATTGCTAGTAATATTTATGCTATTCTTATTGTTTTTTTCATATTATCATCATCATCATCGTGATCATTATTATCATCATTAATGTTATCATCATAGTTATTATTTTTTTATCAGTATTATTAGAATTATTGTTATCAATTATCATTATCAATACGATCATGATCTTTTATCATCGTTTTTATTATCATTGTTGTTATTATTAGTAATATCAATTGTCATTATCACTATTATTATCAGTATTATTATTATTATTATTATTGTTTTTATTATTATGAATAATATCATTATTACTATCATTATCATTATGATTATTATCATTGTTATTATCAGTATTTTTATTAACCTCATTGCTGTAATTATCATTATAATTTTTTAAATTGTTATTATTGATATTATCATTATCATTATTATTGTTATTCTTGTTGTTGTTCTTAGTCATTATTGTTATTATTATCATCAACATTATTATTATTATTATTATTATTATTATTATTATTGTCATCATCATAATTGTTGTTTTCCTGTTATCATTACTATTATCATCATCACAACTACTATTATTATTACAAATTATTATTTTTCAAAATAAACCGTCATTATCATTACTATCATTACTATTATTCTTTTCATGATCACTATTATTTTCGTTTTTCTGATTTTCATTATCTTCATTAATAGTATTATCTTTAATATTATTGATATAATAATAATTATAATAATAATGATAATAATAATAATTATTATTATTATTATTACTATTATTATCATTATTGCTATTATCATTATTATTATCATTTTCGTTATCATTATCATTATCATCATTATTATCATTCTAATCATAACTTTCTTTATCTTTATCATTTTCACCATTAACATCATCATCGCCACAGTCATAATTATAATAATCTCTATTTGATACTTAGTTACATATCCTTAGATATCATAATTGAATCTCCAGTTAATAAAATGTAATGACTTAAATGAAATGCGTGGGAGAGTGGCTTTCATCAACCATTTATAATACTAATTAGGTTTTGGGAAACATATATGAATTAACAATGAATGTTTAATTTAGTAATTACAATTGTTTGTAAATATACCATTTGAAACAGATCTCTTATTATTATTATCAAAGGGGTATTATACCTGTCGTTATTGTATTCCGTTTACAATAGGTGTAGCCTTGTTATAACGTCGGTTTTATTTGCTCCTTAATAGAGGCGATTTCACTTCCTGGAGAGCGATGTTCAAAATACAATATTCGCCTATGGAAGTTTGCTTTCGAATTAACATGTATCATTTTTTTAATTACTTGCTACTTACTCTGTAGCCAAAAGCCCTTCTGTAATCTATGATTTATAACAATTTATTGCACAGGGAGTTTGCGAAAACAATAAAACTTCTGTGATATATCTAAAGACTAAGGCTAAAATATAATTAAACAATAAAGAACTTTTCTTCCTCATGGAGAGAGAGAGAGAGAGAGAGAGAGAGAGAGAGAGAGAGAGAGAGAGAGAGAGAGAGAGAGAGAGAGAGAGAGAGAGAGAGAGAGAGAGAGAGAGAGAGAACTGAGTACGGTTCGCAACCATCAGCCCTTCG
Source organism: Penaeus vannamei (assembly GCF_003789085.1). Lineage (NCBI taxonomy): Eukaryota > Metazoa > Arthropoda > Malacostraca > Decapoda > Penaeidae > Penaeus > Penaeus vannamei. Next base: position 32,327 of record NW_020872547.1, read on the forward strand.
CTAACTTCTTCCTGGACCCATTTGTAAAAAAAATTCTCTTAGCTCTTTGTCACCAGATGATTCCATTTATTTCAGTGAACACTATTTGCGTCAACATACCAGGCTTTGATTTTTCCCTTTAACTTCATCCCCTGGTTCTACAAAGGCATGTAAAGCTGATCATAGGTACATTTGATCACTGACACACACACACACGCACGCACGCACACGCACGCACAACACAACACACACACACACACACACACACACACACACACACACACGCACGCACGCACACACACACACACACACACACACCACACACACATTTTTTTGTTTTATTTGCAATTAATTTATTTTTCATACCGTGTCACAAAACGGACAGTAAATGCCCTTATAGAGTTTATGGCATCAGGAATTTAGGAAGTGAATACAGGCCTGCCTTTGGACAGGGTATACTGCCTTTTGAATATGGACAGGGTATACTGAAAGGAAAGACGTCAGCAGTCAGAGAGTTCCAGAGGCTGGAAGTAGAAGGCAAAAAAGAAGACCGTCATAACCGTTAATCCACTTATCAATTTTCACGAAATAGAGATGACGTGGAACTATTCAGTCAAAGTAGTTGAAATGGCTTCACACTCTTAGGAAGAACGAACGAACTAATTTCTGTAGGAAAGTGATATTTAAACTACCTAGCACCGAAAAGAAAGAGGTTCAATAATAGAAGTTAAACGGGATAAGTTGAGGAGGCGGACTGCTTAAGACTGAATCCTGTCAAGGTGGGTGTTAGGTGAATAACCCCATATATGAGAGCAGAACCCCATGCATTGACGAATGAGGCCCCATTTGCAACACCTGAACAAATTTCCTAACTTTGAGGAAGACTTTGCTATAGTAGAAATATGTGGTTCCCACGAAAGTTTCGATATTATACCGAATCCTTCGATATAACATGGATGTGATATTATACAAGCAAGGAATCATGGATGGCAAAATAGGAAGCAACAAAGTTTTTCTTACTTCAAAATAGACAGAATTCTGATCATCCCAGTTATTTTTTTGTCAAGGTCGGAGTTAATAGATGCACGGAGAATAGTACGAGATTGATAGCGGTTTTGAGAGGGAGTTGAAGTGAAGATCCGAAAGAGGGAAAGGCATGCAGAATAACGTCATTTGCACAAGAGTGGGTGGGATTTATAGTGAGCAGAGATCACTGATAAAGAGGGATTAAAAATCGAGAGAATAGCTCCTTGAGCAACGCCATTGGAGACGATAGAAGGGTCTGAGCGAAAGTTAAGACAAGGTTATAGTGTTAAAGGAGGGAACCCAAAGGAAAGGGTGTTCAGTCCAAAGAGCCTTTGGAAATATCAAGAGCTATGCCAGAAGTCTCCTCGAAGTCCTACAGCGATATGCGTTAAAAGGAGAGAATATTAGCGGTGGATTAATATACTACTGCATTCTGCAAATGAACAGAACATGCCACTAGGTTTATCAAGAACGATATTCGTAATAGACTATATGAATGTAAGACGCATATATTGAATCAAAGCGGAAACACAGACAATGAATGATAATAAGGAAAGAGGGAAAGATATTAAAAAAAAGAAAAAGAAATGGACGAAAACAGGAAAAAGAAAAGAAAAGAAGGGTGAAAGGTGGATGAAAGGCGAATAGGAAATGGTAAAAAATAAAACAATAATAATAATGAATACAATAGGAAGATAAGATTGCCAAAAATTATCTGCCACGTCAACAACTAAGGCCAATAGCAGCGAATACTTTGTGGCGTGAAAATGTTAAAATATTAAAAACATTTAATATTCTAACAAGAAAGAGGGTATCTTATAAATAAGAGTTAATGATAATAAGTATTATAACAAACATCATAGCATAAATACTATGTTTTAAAAGTAAAAACATTACGGCATAAACTTTAAGCAGAAATAAATTTTGAAATATTAGTCTCCCTTAGGAAACTAATATGACTTGTTACAATCCTCCCCCAATACATTTGTCAATGTATATGGGGAGACTAGTACATGTCTTTTGGTTTGAGAATGCTGCACATCTTTCCACTAATGCGACCGTTAATGGCTCTTGGCATCCCTGGCAACGTGCTTCACTTGTAGCCATCATCGGCCCTGAATCAATCTTGTGTTCCCGATTCTCAGTCTTGTTAATGCCAGCTCTTTTCGACTTGGATGGATTCAGGTCACCCAGTTGCCAAGGTCATCTCTATTCTCTCGCAGTTTGTTTCTAGAGGTTTGCCTCCTTTGCTTCCTCCATTTATCACGAAGACAACTTCTGATGCTGGGTTTCAAGTCGGTGTGTGGGAGAGAAAAACGAGCGTCACAGGACTTGGTGGCAACTGCCTTGGCCTTCCGATCTAATACACCTAATACATCTTCCTAAATACTGACATCAGTGCAGGCCAGTCTTGAACTTCCATTACCACTGGATGTGATAAGTTTAAGCTCTTGATTGCTTGCAAAGCATTGCGGGAGTCGCTATATATTACAGCAGAATGGTTTCTAAGTGCCTTTTGGAGAGATGTTTACCTGTGGAACTATTTTCCACAGTCTTTCTATGAAAAGGCTCTGGATTCTTTTGCCTGGGCAAAGGGCGGGCTTGAGCCTTTGGTTCAAAAGCATTCTGTCTAGCAGCGGAGGCGCCTGTGGATGTGGTGGCAACTGGGGCTGTCGCCTTTGAGGCCGTTAGAGCCTTGCCTGACGTCTCCAAAGACCTTGCTCTGGGGAGAGGAAGAAAGGAGAAGGGAAGAGCGTGATGCGACCGCACACATCACCAGGTTCGATCAGGGTCGACCTCACAAGCAAGAACGGGCGCAAGGATGACATTACTCAGAAAGTAATACGGTAGGGGTCACACGCGCGCGCTCATGCGCACCGTTAAAGGATAAGGAATGCTGGCAAATGTTATACTAAAATCTATTGCGAATAGCATGAGATGCAGATATCGACAAACTCACCCACGCACCAAGTCTCCAGCTTTCCCATTATAAACAAACTACATGATTTATAGCTTCTGTAGATAGCCTGTGCTAATCAAACATATCCAAAAGACCCAAATTACTTTCAGCAAAGTCTTTTCATTATATTTTGTCTTGAAAAGTCATTTACACTACGCGCCCATCAATTCAAAAAAATCATGTGGCTATAGTTTGCATTTAATTAACTCTTGACACTCGTAATTTGTCAGAATTTGTCAGAGTGGGTAAGGGCTACAGAGAGGGGGGTTAATGAGACAGCCGTGCTCATAGACAACAAAGCTTTGACAGCCAATATTTGTTTGTAGTGTGGGTCACCTTTGTTGTTGTATTGTCTTTGTTGTTATGGTGATGATGGCGAAAATAATGATAGTTATTATCATTATTGTCACTTAATGAAAGCAAATTAATACATACCAACGATGTTATCATTATTAATAGTAGTATTTGTATGATTATTATTAGTTGTAAGAGTAAAAGTATAAGTATCACTAGCATCAACCTCAATATCATTTATTTTACTTTTATTACCTTCAGTCTTACTGCTGGTATAATTTTCCTATTAATATAAATCTTTTTGGCTTCGTTACCGTAGTACTCGTAGCTATCATTGCCCCTGTTGTTGAAGCTGTTCCTGTTATTATTATCATTATTAAAGCTGTAATTGTTGTTATGATAACTATAATAATAATAGTTATGATAATAATAATAATAATAATATTGTAAATATAATTTTTATTACTATTTTTCCATCATTATTTCATTGTGATTATTATCTATATAATTATTAGTTTTGTTATTATTATTAATACCATTACTTTTATTGTTATTATTATGATGGTGGTGGTAATGATCATTATTATTATTATTATTATTATCATTATCTTCTTCATTATTATTATTATCATTCCTTTTACTATTGTTATTACTATTAACTTCACCATCATTATTATCATTATCTTCTTCATTTTTATTTTATCATCATTTTTATTATTCATTTTTATTATTGTTATCATTAGTTTGTATTATTATGATGCTGATGATGATTGCTATCATCATTATTAGTATTGTTGTTATTGCTGTTTTTATTATTTTTTATAATAATTATTGTCATTATAGTTATTATTATTATTATTATTATTATCCTCAGTATCATTATGGTTATCATTATTGTTAATATTATCTTTATTATTATGATTACCATCACCATCATCAATATCATCATTATTATTATTGTTGCTGTTATTCTTATTGTTAATGTCATAACTTTTACTGTTATCATTATTACTTCCTTAATACTATTATTATTATCATTATCATCATTATGTTTTATTATTTTTCTTTCAGCTTATGCTCTGGCTGCTGGAATCGCCGTCTTTACTCCTGTCAGGCGGGTCATAACAAACTACCAAGGGCTAACAGGAAATCTCTCTCTTACATCTCTAACGCCTTCCTCAGGATTCATGCAGTTCCTAAAAGCAGTCTTTTTTTACAGCTCCTACATCGCCCGGTACCCCAATTTTTCAATCCACCTGTCAAATTCTTTGGCACATTTCCATGGGCACCTACAACCACAGGAACAACCTGCACCTTCCTCACTTGCCACAGTCTTCCAATTTCCCTCCGAAAGTCCTGGTATTTCTCCACCTTTTCTTTTTTCCTTTTCATTGCAGTGCCCATCGGCGGGCACTGCAATATCTACTATTATACCACTATTTTCTTACCAGTGATAACAATGCCTGGTTTCCTTAATTCTAGCATTGTATATTCACTGCAATTTTACATCATTCTCTGCCGCCCCTTCTGGATCATATTCATACCATCTTTCCTTGTGCTCTAATACGTTTTTCTTACACAGTTGCCAATGAATTATATTTGCTACAGTATCATGACTTCTCTTGTATTTTTTCTGAGCATTTTTTTCACATTTACATATGTGATGCACACTCTCTTCTCTTTCCACACATTCTACAAAGGCGTTTGTCAATACTCTTATCAATGTGGTTTTACATTTGTCTTGATCGCCTATTCCTGTCCAGCACATAAGTACGCCTCCGTCTCAACCTTAAATGACTTCTTACTAGCCAATGCCAGTTTTTATCCTTGTCTACCTTCTCCGGCAATCCTCTGATGAACTGTCTATACATCCTTTACTCCATCCATTTTGTTAAAGCTCCTGAACCTTCTGTCA
>NW_020872547.1:42412-49912 GCF_003789085.1 Penaeus vannamei
TCAAAAAAATTATTTACTTCGTCTTCCGATCAATTAGAGTCAGAATGAACCACACGCTTGACGCCAAAATGAGTCAATACCGGCAGATCAATAAAGTCTCATATAATTTCAACTATTCTTAGCACTGGAGGATTATGCTTCTAGCGCATGTATAGTCTCACGCAGCTACATATCGCATTTCATTTGATACATAACTGAATCATCAGGCATGAATATTGGATATTCTCATATAATACATATATACTTGCGTGTTTGTGTGTGTGATTCATATATATATATTACATAGTATATAGTCGTTCGTAGTATACTACTTATCTCATTATACTTTATTCACTCATAGTCATGCATACGAAGGTATATACTAGTAATCAATAATATACTATATATATATATAGAGTATATATAGTATAATTACTATCTCGTATATAAATATATATGTTCGTGTGTGTGTGTTGTGTATATGTATCGATTTCATATATATCTTACTCTAATTCTCTAGTATACATACTATATAATATCTATATCTATCTATATATGTAATATAATACATATATATAATATATCATATAGTATATTATATATATATACAGATTCATATTATAGTATATTATATTATGATATAGGCCTTAATACACATAGATCTCATGTTTTTGTATTTCAGAATTGAAAAAAAAATACATATAATATACTATAATATATGATATTATATCATAATACTATCACAGGTATAATATTCTATATATGTATAAATATATATAGTACTACTATATTTATAATAAGAAAATCTATAGATAAGATAGATAGACTAGATACTAGATAGATAGATAGATAGATCTAGATATATATGATCAGACAGATATAGATTCTATCTAATATCAGTGTTATAGAATATCAGCAGGTATATAGTATATATATATGGTATACTATAGTATATATTATATATATGGTATATATAAATATATTATATATAGTAATATGTGTGTGTGGTGGTGTGTTGTGCTGGTGTGTGTGTGTGATGTGGTGTGGTTGTGGTGTGGGTGTGGTATATATTATATATATATTAATAGGATATACATAGGTTATATAGTAGCTTTTCATATATATGTATATAGTAGAGTATAGGATATATAATTATATAAGATTACATCCCAATATATATAAATATATGTGCTGTTGGTGTGTGTGTGTGCTGTGTTATGTGTGTGGTGTAGTGTGTGTGTGTGTGAGTGTGTGATAGATATGCGCGCGGGGCGCGGCGCGTGCGTGTGTGTGTGTGTTGTGGTGTTAATCGCTCTGCGTATATGTGTTTTGTATAACAATATATATATAATATTTATATTGTATGATATATGATATATACTATAGAGTAGTAGTATGAGTAGTATATAATTATATACTATTTATGGATAGCAATATACAACACACAACACACACACACAACACACAGAGGCAACACAACACACGGACACACATCCACAGCAGCACACACACACAGAGACACACGCACACACATATATACGGTATTATATCTATGATAGTATATATACTACGGTGTATTAATTATAACATATATATATATAATAGTAATATCTTATATATTATGATAGTATATAGGTTATATATATAATATTTATATTATAAGCGATAATATAATCTCACTATATAATATGATATAATATATTACTATAGTATATACTATATATTAATATATATAATATGATGTATAGTATATATAGTATATTTATATAGGTATAGTTATTACTATGATATATTAATATTATAGTATATATACGGGTGATTATAAATCATGTATGAGATATATTATTGGCATATATAATGGGTATAAGTTTATAGGTATTAGTACGTGTGCAGAGTGAGTGTAGTATAGACTGTATTATATATGATATATATATTAAGTACACTATATTTATATATTAGTATAATTATAAGTAGTGTGATGATGATAAGATATATATTATATATATAGAGAGAGAGAGAGAGAGAGAGAGAGGCAGAGAGAGCGAAGAGAGAGAGAGAGAGAGAGAGATTGTTGAGGGAGAGAGTGTACGAGAGAGAGAGGATGAGATGAGAGGATGAAATTAACTCACATAGGATACATACAATAGGCATCATACATATTCACAGCATAGCACTCACACTACTCACTCACCACACACGACAGATAGGTAAGTATGGGCAGCCGAGGGCACGGGGACACACAACCAGCACGAACACACACACACACACAGCGTAGCGCACACACACACTAACACATATATATATATATACTATAGATTTATGATTTATAATATCATACGATACTAATATATTAAAATTAATATTGAGTATAGAATATAACTCACTATTCTATACTATATTAATGATATGTGTGTGTGTGTGTGTGGTGTGTGTGTGTGTGTGTGTGTGTGTGTGTGTATATATAATAATACTATATGATAGATATATAAGTATAGAATATATAATATATACACTATAGGTATATTATATATAATATATATATAATTGTTATATATAATTCCATATACTATATATATATATATACATTATATAGATAGTATTTTGTATACTATATATTCACAATAATATATAAGTTGAGTACATTAAATTATAATATGCATTCGTAGTTTATATGTACTCAATATAATAATAATATATATAGGTATTATATAATAGTATAATATATGTGTGTGTGTGTGTGTGTGTGTGTGTGTGTGTGTGTGTGTTGTGGTGTGTGTGTGGTGTGGTGTGTGTGTGTGTGTGTGTTGATGTGTGTGTGTGTAGTTTGGGTTAAGGATACATATTTTGTTACGATGTTAATATATTGTGTAGTGATCATATACATGTATAGGGTATAATAGGAGATATAAGTATATGTAGTATATATATATGGTATATAAGTTAGTATATCCTCTACCTCAGGTAATTTGAGAAGTATATATAGTTATAATATGTAATAGCTGTATATGGGTTTATATAGTATAATATGAGTATAGATCGTATATTATACACTAAATATAATGTGGTAATATATATATATTAAGTAGTGTGTATATTAGTATATTTAGTGTGTGTGTGTTGATATGGTGTGTTTGTGTGGGTGTGTGTTGGTGGTGTGTGTGTGTGTGTGTGTGTGTGTCGTGTGTGTGTGTGTGTGTGTGTGGTGTGTGTGTTTGTGTGGTGTGTGTGTGTGTGTGTGGTTGTGTGTGTGTGTGGTGTGGTGGTTGTGTGTGTGTTGTGTGGTGTGAGTGTGTGTGATGTGTTGTGTGTGTGTGTGTGTTGTTGTGATAGATATTAATATGATACTGTATATATATATAGTACTAGTATATATATAATAGTAGTATATTACTAATGATAGATTTGATATACTCAATATGTATAGGTGTATTATATAGATAGCTGGTACTCGCTTAAGAGAATAGTTATATTATGATAGTATATACTCAGTCTAGTAGTATAGTGTATTATATAATATATATATACTATACTCATGTTGTATGATACTGGTATCTATAATATATTTATTTACCCATTTATACTGTATACTTGATTATATGGGTGCATAGTTATAGTATTTTTATAGTATATATTATAATTATAGTATATATATATATAGTATAGTATATAGTATTATATGTTATATTACGATGTTATATTATGTTTATTATTATAGTTATGAATATATATTATATGATATATAACATATTATATGAGTATAGTAGATGGTTAATTATATATTATATATAGGTATTGAGTAACGTGTATACGTATACTCACGGTGTAGAAGTAAGTATAAGTATGATAGTATATTTTATAAGACTATGTCAAAATAATTGGTGATATATGTAGTTTAGGGATAGGTCAGATAATAAGACTTTACAAAATTTTTTGGTATATAGTTAGTGTACTGTAATAAGGATTATATATATATATATATATATGATATTATATATATATTATATATTATATATATATGATATATATATATATGTGTGTGTGTGTGTGTGTTGTGTGTATTGTTGTGTGTGTGTGTGGTGTGTGTGTGTGTGTGTGTGTGTGTGTGTGTGTGTGTGTGTATGTATGTATGTATGTATGTATGTATGTATGTATGTATGTATGTATGTATGGTATGTATGTAATCTATATCTATATCTATCTATCTATCTATCTATCTATCTATCTCTATCTATCTATCTATATCTAATATATATATATATATATATATATATATATATATATATATATATACACACACACACACACACACACACACACACACACACACACACACACACACACACACACACACACACACACACACACACACCATATATATATATATAATATATATATATATATATATATATATATATATATATACATTATATATGTATATATATGCATACTAATGCACATATATATACATATATATGAACACTAGCACAAACACAATCACACTACACAAAAAATGAAAATGAAACTAGCCACAATTCTCATTGTGGCTATTTTCATTTTCATATATATATAATATATATATACTATATAATATATATATATATATATATATATTATACATATCTATTTATATGTATATATATGTTTGTGTGTTTATTTGTGTTTATGTGTGTGTGTGTGTTTGTGTTTGTATGTTTGTGGGTATTTGTGTTTGTGTGTGTATATATATATGTGTGTGTGTGTGTGTATGTGTGCTTTTGTGCAGAAATATGTCTGCATATGCGTATATGTATATTAAGATAGATTGATTGATTGACAGATACATAGACAGATAGATAGAAAGACAGAGAGAGGGTAAGTGAGACCGAGCTCACGAACGAGAGAGAGAGAGAGAGAGAGAGAGAGAGAGAGAGAGAGAGAGAGAGAGAGAGAGAAGAGAGAGAGAGAGAGAGAGAGAGAGAGAGAGAGAGAGAGAGAGAGAGTTAGTAGAAATATAGATATATCTACAGACAGACAGAGACACACACAGATAGATAAGCTCGTTAGAGGAATAGTAGATTGTTTGATATACGAATAGATGGACAGATAGATGTGCGTGTTTTACTATTAATGTTTGCGTATGTGTACGGAAAAGCTATTTTCTCTGTGAATGCAGCTGGTACATTACCATAGCGTATATCCTGTTTGATACACAAATAGCTAATAGATATCCCCGACGCCCAAGATCCTACATATAATTCATAACATGAGTCTGCATCATCGATTTGCATAAGAACTTGAAAGAGAAGCTGGTGAGGTCTGAACCGGTTTGATCTCTCTAAAGTGGCATTCCTGTCCCTCTAATTCATTCGACCGCCAAATGAATATATAAAATCCATCAGGTATTAAACCTATTAGCAATTTATCTATTTTGCCTGTCCTTCGATTTTTTATTTTATTTATTTATTGATTTTTTTTTTTTTGCAATCGAAGGAATGGAAACAATTCTCACTGTGGAGGTGCTCTCGAGTTTCTTCCTCTGAGGTTTTGAAAAAATCATAAACGCTAAAATATATTCTAGTTGCCCTTCCGTAATATATTCGGAATGGACTTTTGTTGCCATGTCAGATAAATTGAGCATAACCATTTTGTGAAGAGAACTGGCTAGTACTTATTTGAAATGTTGTATTTACGAGATAAAAAGAATAAAAATAATGATAATAAACAGATAAATAAATAAATAAATAAATAAAAGGTAATAGTAAACATGCGATTTCTGTATGTAAATAAAATGGATAACAGTTGAATGCACACACACATAGAGAGAGAGAGAGAGAGAGAGAGAGAGAGAGAGAGAGAGAGAGAGAGAGAGAGAGAGAGAGAGAGAGAGAGAGAGAGAGAGAGAAGAGAGATGGATAAAGAAAGAAGAGAGAGAAAATGAGAGGGGGGGGGAAAAAAAGAAAATTGTAGCTGGAAAGAAATGAAACTATATAAATTATATATATATATATATATATATATATATATATATATATATATATATATATATATATATATATATATTATTTATTATTATTATATATCGTACCCCACTACTCGCATAGTCAAACATACACGCACACACACACAGATACAGAGACACACACACAAACGCACACACACAAACAAACAAACACATCCGCATAACATCAAACACACACGCGCGCGCAGAGTAGAGGCCTCAAATACAAAACCATTAAATCTACATCATAATGAATATTCAGCCAGCATAGAAACTGCCGCACCTGATGCCAAGACATCATTTGCATAATCCGCAAGCGGTCCGATTCCCTATCCACTGGAGAGGATGCCACATCACGGACACTCCAGGCGCTGCAGGTTCTTCATCCGCAATATCCGCTTTGAAGGTGGCTCGCAGTCCCTTTGCCTCGCCGCGGCTGTGAGCTCGCGAAGCCCCGGAGAGAGCGGCGCCTCAAGTGATGCACGAATTATGACAGACGGCGATTAGGAATCCTCCATGCTACTTGCAGGAGCTGGGAATGGATGCAGAGAGAAGTGCAAATTAAGCTAGGTAAAGGCACTAGTCTACACATGAGGGGTTTAAGCGTATACATGCATATACATGGCATGATATGTTTATGTATGTACACACACACACAAATACAAACACAGAGACATTTGTGTCACACACACACAAATACAAACACAGAGACATTTGTGTCACACACACAAATCTATAGATACAGACACACACACACACAAACATATACGCACAAATACAGACACACTTACACATACAGATACAGACACACGCACACATACACGCGCATACACACATGCGCGCGCGCGCATATGTACACATGTATGTGTGTATGTGTGTTTGTCTGTCTGTATGTATGTGTATGTATCTGTGTGCGTATCTGTGTTTGTGTGTGTGTGTATGTTTATATACATATATGTATATATAATATACACATGTATAGATATACAGCATATACATTTTATACATATGAATATATTCATATACATATATATATATATCTATATATATATATATTATATATTATATATATATATATATATATATATATATATATATATATATACTATATATATATATATATATATATATATATATATATATATATATATATATATATATATATATATATACTATATATATATATATATACATATATATATATATATATATATATATATATATATATATATATCATATAATACATATATATATATATATATATATATATATATATATTATATATATATATATATATATATATATATATATATATATGCATACCTGACTATCCTAACTATTGCTTGATTTTTTGCAAGCAACAACAAATCGAGTTGAAATGCAACAAGAAACGCTCAATTAACACGAATATATGAAGTTAACAACCCTCGCAATCAGAGCCAAGGTCTTCAGTAAAACAAACAGGCTTTCGGCGACGTCATGTCCCTCTTGTATGGTTGATCAGTGCAGGGCCCCGCAACCCTCTCCTCACGTGTTCTTCCTTT
>NW_020872547.1:72412-82412 GCF_003789085.1 Penaeus vannamei
TAGCTTGATCACTGGAGGAATTTCCATCATTAATGTCTGGAAGTTCTCCAAAGACGTACTAGGATTTCATCACTGTGACGACATGTTGATTGAAGATGAGGATATTTAAGGCTGCTCTGGTTCTTTCTATGGATCTCAAGTACATCAATAGCACAGAAATAAGAGTCAGTGACATGGTCTGTCGGCTCCCTCCAAACTATCGGAATTCCGAACTTCTGACAACTCCTCTTGCCCTTGGTCCTCTGACGCAGATTCTCGGTGGATGCCCTGCATAAAATGTGTGGCGCCAAGGCTTATCCTGGTGGCAAAGTTTAATACCAAACATTAACATAGTAAGCACGCTTTATGAAACTTGGGACTGGATTTCTGTTGGGAACAATGGTGTATTCACCACAGTTGTAGCAGAATACGTTGGGCTTATTATTGCTAGATCTGGCCGAAGCCATTTCATTCGCCTGTAAAATAAGAATACTCTTTGACGCTTCCAAATTCTACAGAGCTCGCTTATTTCAAGAAATAAAAAAGAATATATAAACTTTAGGAGAGACAGAAAGAGGATTAACTAATTCGGATATCTCCTTAATCCCAGGATAATCCATAAACACCGGGCCTGTATTAGAGGTCGGCCTATGAAGATTTGAAAGCTGGCCAATCCCCACAACCTTCCGACTGTTTGTGTATTTCATTCATTTCTTACAGGTAAGGAACCACACCACCTTGGGGGGGGGGGGTTGAGAACCCTGATATCAAAAGAAAATAGAAAAAAACAAAAAAAAACATGACCTGATTGAGCAAAACCAATGTGATATTTAGGTTCAGCACATCAAAATTATCCTAAATCAGCTAAAAGAGTGTTATTATTATTAATATTAGTAGTAGTAGTAGTATCACTATTGCTATTACTATTACTATTCTCATTATTATTATTATTGTTGTTGTTTTTATTGTCCTTACAGTTATTATTATATTTATTGTCATTATTCTTATTCTTATTCTTATTACTATTATTATCATTATTATTATTAGCATTATTAATGATTATTGTCACTATTGTCAATCTTACTGCTACTTTTATTGTCATTATTATTATCGTTACCATTATCATCATTACTAGTATTATTATCATTACTATTATTATTACTATTATCATTATTGTTATTATTACAATTTTAATTATTATTATTATTATCTTTCTAGTATTATTATCATTATTATTATTGCCATTATTATTTCTATATTACTATTATTATTATTATTAGTGTTGTGATTATTTTGATTACAATTATTGGTATAATTTTAAGGTTTTTTATTTCATTATTGTTATTCTTTATATCTTCTATTATTAACATTATTATTATCATTTTAATTATTGCTATTATTATTATTGTCATTATTATCATTAGTCTCATTGTTATTATTATTATCATTTATTAATATTACTGAAACGTTTTTTTTTCTTAATCTTTATTGTTATTGTTATTATCATTACCATTACTATTTTCGTTATTATTACTATTATGATTATTAGTATTGTTTTATTATAATTATTATTATTTCTATTATCATTATCATTAATTATATTATTAATGATAACAATAATGGTATTACTATGATGATGATTACTATTATCATTGTTATTGTTAATATCATTATTATATTCATACGTCATTATTATTATTATCATTTTAATCATTATCATCATTACAATTATAATTGCTAGAACTCTTATTAGTATTAATATTATTATCATCACCATTATTTTTTTTATCATTATCATTATTATTACCATCACTTTATCATCATTATCATCATTAATATTGTCATTAATGTTATTATTATCATTATCATTTCTATTATCATCATTATTATTATTTATCATCATTTTTATCGTTACCCTTATTGACATTACTATCATTATCATCATTATCTATCTTCCTTTTCACTATCATTTTTTTTATTATCATTATCATAACTATCACTATTATTATTACCATTACTATTATTATTACCATTATCATTATTATTGATGTTATTACTGTTAGTATTATTTGCATAAGTATTTCCATTATTATTATAATCATTGCCATGATTATCATTATTATCCTCATTATAATTTTTATTTTATATCATTACTATTGTAAATATCATTCATGTCATCATTGCTGTTATTGCAATTATTTATATCATCTTTATTATTATCATTATTACTTTTATCATTATCAATACCACTATAGTGGTTATCAATACTGTTGTCATTATTATAATTAATGTTACTTTTATCATTTGTATTATTAATATCATGATTGTTATTATCATTATCATTATTTTTATCATTATCTCATTATTATTATCATTATCAATATTACAATTATTATTTTTATTTTTGTAATAATATTTATAATTATCATTATTATGATTTATTTTATTATTGTCATTTTAATTCCTCTCATCATTGATACAATTATCATTAATATTATCAAAGTTACCATTATTATTACTATAATGATAATAATAATATTAATATTAGTTATTATTACTATAATAAAATTGTTATTATTACTATAATCAAATAGTTATTATTACTATAAAAGTTATCACTATTATTACTATAATGATAATAATAATAGTTATTATTACCATTATCATCATTACTATTATATTGGTCATTATTATGATTATTTTTATTTATTATTATTATTACTATTATCATTATCATTATTATTATCATTATTCTATTTTTATTACTGCCATTCCCATTATTATTATCATTATTTTCAGTATTAGCATTAGTTTTTGATATTATCATTATTATTTTTTTACCATCATTATAACTATAAATACCATTATCAATGTCCTCATGAATAACATTGTTATATTTTATGATAACTCTCCTTATAAGTTGGGATACAGGCGTTTGAAAGGTATCATTGTTACTTGTTGATGGGCTTATCACTATCATACCCTCACGTTATCATAATCTTTGTTCATCATGAATATGAATAATTTTAAGGATTAAAATTATTATTGACAGTAGCATCATTTGTTACTGTTCAGGTGATTTCGTGTAAGATCTTGCTCATATCCAACATCTTCCTCCCTTCCTTGCAAGATGATGATTGCAAAAGATGAAAGTATTCCCTTTCATCACAAATGCACCCTTGATGATAATCTTTTTAGGGATGATAATGTCCTCGTCAAAGGTCATTTTCTCGAAATTGGGGTCACTTGCGAAATTGAAAAAAGGGGAGGGGAACCTTCAAAGGCTTAATTCACGATGATTCTCGCCCTGGGAAGGTAGATTTGTAGAAGCTCTCAAGTCCGTCGTTGCTTCAGGGTAAGCAATAGCCCCTATCATTACGAAGAGCTTTGCTGATGAATGCTCTATTTACCTATTGTTTTTACCCCTTCCCCCATACACACACTCTTACACACGTACACGTACAGACAGTGACAACGTAATTGCAAAACTTCTCTTCAAAATTCCATCAGCACGCACAAAGTCGAACATCTTATGTAGATTACCGACTAGCAATGGGCAGTAACTGGTCCACTATGACACGAGTGTTTAACCAATCAGCTAGCATCGTCTAGCCTTCGGTCGAGTGTTTATTTAACAGGTCACAAGTCAGACATTCGCGGCCGAGTGTTTGTTCGATCAGCGAGATTCGACGGCGATTGTCAGTGTCTCATCCGGGGCTTTGATCGCAGGAATTACTTCGATGGCCGTACAGCGTGGGCGTCTGTACCGGTTAGTTCTCTCTGCGATATTATTGTTATTGTTATTAACTTTATTATAGTAATTTGCAGCACCATTATTATCATTCTAATTATGATCATTGTTATCATTATCATTGTTATCATTATTATTGTTATCATTATCATAATCGTTTATTAAAATTATTACCATTATTCTTATTATTATCACCATCCTTATCATCTCTACTATTAATATTATCGTTATTATTATTACTATCATTTTTATCATTATCATTATCCTTTATTTAATAAAGATAATAGCAATAATGATAATGGTAATAATGGTAATGGTAATAATGATAATATTATCAATGATAATATTAATACCAATAATAATAACAACGATGATGATGATACTACTACTACTACTACTACTACTACTACTACTACTACTACTACTACTACTACTACTACTACTACTACTACTACTACTACTACTACTAGTAGTAGTAGTAGTAGTAGTAGTAGTAGTAATAATAATGTTAATAATGATGATAATTACTATGATTACAATAATTACTATTACTAGATCACCAATAATACGAAGCAACTGTTGTAAAACCTATATTGCCGATAAGCTCCAATCTTTTTTTCCTAAAAATGACATGCTTAAAAACAGAAAAGAAACAAATTTACTCCTATTTAATATGGTTTTACACAGAATCAAACAGGGTTACAACAATATTAGATTATGTGATTGATCTTAATACAGAAAAAAACATAGCAAATCCTAACAGATGAATTAAATATTTCCAAGAAATATAGCAATAAATATCCTATCAGTTAAAACTAATGAGTGCTATTTTATGTTTCCATAGACATATAATACATTTCACAAAATCAATAATCAAGTACCTTAACTCACATAATGCCATTTCCACATGATTACTGGTGACATACAGAAGTTCCAAATTATGTAGTCATCACCATATATGAAAGTGCAGGTCAAATCCAACACAAACTGAAATAATCACGATTCACATTTAATATCCTAGAGAATATAAAATTACATCCCACACAAATGTAAACAATGCAAAGTAAAGAAAATACTGCCCCATGATACCTTGATCTCTGTTGGATAAATTCATCCTATCAATCCACATACAAGAAAATACTCAAATTAACAAAATTCTCTTCCCAGCATTAAACGAAGACGATACCTTACATGGAACTGAATCTTCACAGATGTCAGTCCCGTTTAACATCACAATTTCTCCTCCAATAAATGTCTCTGGACAGCGCCTTCCAGCATTTCCATGTAAGCCAAACAAAACAAAGCGTCAGAGGGATGTTTCATATAAAAGACTCCTTTACATTGTATTTTAAAATATAGAAGATATATCATATTGTCCTTTTTGAAACAGCAATTCCATTACAATTACTATTATTATTTATTATCATTAATATCATTATCATCTTTATTATTTTAGTCATTATTATTATTATTTTTACTATTATTGTTGTTGCTGTTCTTATTTTCATTATTGACATTATGCTATTTCTATTATTATCAGCTTTGTTTCTATTGCCTTTATTATCATTGCTATATTTATTATCGTAATTTTATTAACCTCATTATAATATTACCATTAATATTGTTAGCACTATTACTATTATTAATATTGTTGTCGTTATTATTATCATTATTGTTATTATTATTATTATTATTACTATTATTTTTTGTTATTATTATTATTATCATTGCTGTTATTGCTGTTAGTATCATTATCATTATTATTATTATCATCGTTGTTATTGCTGTTAGTATCATTGTTATTATTATTATAATTATTATTATTATTATTATTATTATCATTATCATTATTACCAATATTGTTATTATCATCATCATCATCATCATTGCTACTATCATGATCATTGTTATTTTCTTATTATCATTATTATTTTTCATTATCATTTTTACTTTTTTAATGTTATTAAGATTCTTATTGTGATTAATGTTACTATTGTTGTATTCTATTATTATTATCAATATTACCATTATCCTGATCATCACCATAGAAATACTACTACGAATGATTATCATTATTATTATTACTATTATTTTTTATTATTTCTATTATTATTATTATCATTATAATTTCATTATTATGACTATTATTATTTTTAACTTCACTTATCATTATTAACATTATTTCATTATCATCATCATCATCTTCATGATGCTTACTGCTATTATTACTGTTATCATTATTTTCATTATTATCATTATCTTTAATATCATACCATTTTTATTATTATTATTAGAAAATTATTATCATCATTATTATCATTATAATAATCAGTACTGTGGTTGCTAGCACTATTGTTTTTATCAATATCATTCTTATTATTATTCTCAGTATTTAAATTATTTTCATTATCATCATCTTATTGTCAATATTATCATCATTACAGTTATTGGTTTGGCATTACCATTCATATTATAATAATTGTTAATCATTATTATTTTATAATTATTATAATTTTTATTGTTATCATTATTATCGTTAATAGTATCATTATCATAATTAGTATTAGCATCAATATCATTAATATTATCATTATCATCACTAATATTATCTTTATCATCATCAATAGTATCATTAACATCATTATTACTTTTATTGCTATCATTATTATTTCTACTACTATTATTAATTTAATTGTCATTGCTATTGTAATTATTAATGTCATTATTGTTATTATGGTAATAATTATCATAATCTTTATTATCATTTTAATTATTATCATTTTCATTTTCTTCATTATTATCATTATCTTAATTGTTATTGTTGTTATTATCATTATCATTGCTATCCTTATCATTATTATTTGTCGCTGTCTTTATTACTAATATCATCATAATCATTATTATTTTTTTAATTACTATTATTATTATTGTTATTGTTATTATTATTGTTATTATTGTTATAATCATTATAAGTACAGTATTTCTATTATCATCATGATCATTATTAATATTATTGATTTTATTATCATTGTTATTGATGTCATTATTTCTGTTATTATTAGTAGTATCATCATTTTCATTAATATTATCATTGTTAACATTATTATTTAATTATCATTATTACGATCATCACTATATATATTATCACTATTTTTATTATTACATTATTACAATGATTATTTCTTTATTATTACTTTAATTATTATCATCTTCTACACCAACATCATCACCACCAACATCATCTTAATTATTGCTTTTATAAATGTCATAATCATCGATTCCCATGATCATAATCGTCATTTTTACAATCAAAACATATTTTCATCATTATCAAGATTATGTTCATGATCACGATGATCAGTCGAGGAATTTTAATGTAGTTATCCAAGAAGAATTTCATAAATTGCTTTCGAGTGCCTGGGATTCATCCCTGGAAATGATTAAAATGGATGATATCCCACCCAGAGCCAGATATATTATATATTGGTATTAAGAGACAAAAGTGAAATTAACCTACTTGAAACGGTAGATAAGAGGTCACCCTTGGCAGAAAAATTATCATTAGGTAATATAATTAGTTATTGAAAAGAAAATAATCCACACAAAGAATCATGTCCATGTAGAACTAAATAATGTCGTATATGTTAAGAAAAACTATTGACTAAATCAGTTAATTTCATTGAGACTAAACCACTATAACTGAACGTGGCACACAGTAGGTAAATATTAAATGTTTAATAATTATAGGGGAAAAAGTCCCGCTCTGATTTCATTAAATCCTTTGTAATTCCTACTCAGAGCAATATACTAAAATTATGAATAGTAATACCTGGAGAACATATTTAAAGCTCCAAACGATAAATTCCCACCTGATTACATGGTGAATCTCTTACATGTGGTGATGCTGTTGTTTCCTTTTTTCTCTCCCCAAAAAACAAACATGGAGTTACCAGTTCAGAGCAGTGATTTAATATTTCATGCTTTATATGCATTGTTAACCTCTCGAGGGATTTTATTACATTTATTACAAGACGGCATACTATAATGTGTGGTACCATGGCTGTTGATGTGTATAAACAAGATTAATTAATGCTTTCTGAAGTCAACCATGTTCGAATGAGCTGAGAGCAAAATAATGACTAATATGACAATTATTAATGGGTCATTAATAATAGATTTTTTTATGATAAGGATGATTTGCATCATATGTAATATATATATATATATATATATATATATATATATATATATATATATATACAAAACCTCGAAACATCGTGGATTCTCTCTTTACCCTGCAAATACCAACAAATCATTTCATGATAATTAGTATTAAATCAAATTAATTTCAAGATTAAGGAAATCAAATGAATTACTTCATAAAAAATTCTGTCGTGATTTCGGCATCAAGAATATTTTAATAACAATCGTTATCATTATTACGTTATCATATCGTTATAGTTATCATGTTCATGGTCATTACCATAACTATGATCATCTTTACCTTGCTCATATGTTAGTTTTCAGATAATGTTATCATAATAAATATAATAAAACTTTTTTCGATTATGCATTCGCACTTCTTGTTTTACACACACACACACACACACACACACACACACACACACACACACACACACACACATATATATATATATATATATATATATATATATATATATATATATATATATATATATATATGAAAGATGTGCTGGGATTGTTAAAATTATTTCGGTTCTTATTTGGCTATTTGTTTGGGTAAACTTCATATACTTCATGAACTCCCGGCTATACAGATAATCGATATGTACAAACATACACACACGAGCAAGTACCGGTAAATCAATTTCTTCCTATAGTATACCCCTATTATAACAATGCCACTGTTCCATACTTCTGTCAAGAAAGAATATTGAGGCCAACATACAGCGAGGCGACACTTTAAAGCGAACACTTTCCCACTCGTCCAAGCCTTGGACGAGTTTAACTTCTGCACAGCAATCCGTGGTGTAGAAGTTAAAGAAATTTATCCAGTATATGGAATTAGTTATCCTCTGCAATCATAATTAGGGCACTGTTGAATAAGAAGGAAAGAAGCTGCATAAATGCATAAAATTAACTCTAAAACTGGGATCAAAAAGCACAGTCCAACCCAGTAACAGGCTCATCTATCGTCCAACGTAAAATATAATTTATAAGAGCAATCCCCAGCAGACGAATCCCTGGCTTATGATCTGCATCGTGAACAATAAAAAAGAAAAATCGAGGCCTCTTCTGCTCGCGACGGATTCGAAATGAGAGATTGGAACAAGGCTTCCCTGCGAGCTGATGATGACACGGGAGCGAGCTGGAATAAGTTCCCGCTCGCGAGGGAAGAAGGAGACTATGACATAAGAAAGCAGATTGGCGGAAAACTAGTTTCCAGCTCGGGGAAGTGAAAGCGAGAGATACCGGCCGCCTTGCAGTGGGAGAGGGAACGTGCAGTATATATAACCTTCGAGGTGAGTATTTCTGTCTTTGTCTGTTTCCCCGACCCATTACTACAGTCGCCTCGTCATCCCAACACATTTCCCTCTTTTCTCCCCTCCCCCCTCTCTCTCTCTCTCTCTCTCTCTCTCTCTCTCTCTCTCTCTCTCTCTCTCTCTCTCTCTCTCTCTCTCTCTCTCTCTCTCTCTCTTCTTCTTCTCCCTCTCTCTGTCTCCTCGCCCCCTTGTTCGCTCACTCTCCCTGTCCATCCGTCTCTGCATCTGTATGATTGCATAACTATCTGCTCTCTATTTCTTTTTCTCTCTCTCTCTTCTCTTTCATTCATTATTCATTCATTCATCTCTCTCTCTCTCTCTCTCTCTCTCTCTCTCTCTCTCTCTCTCTCTCTCTCTCTCTCTCTCTCTCTCTCTCTCTCTCTCTCTCTCTTCTCTCTCTCTCTCTCTCTTTCTCTCTCTCTCTCTCTTTCTTTCATTCATTTCTTCTTCTCTCTATCTCTCTCTCTGTCTCTCTCTCTCTCTCTCTCTCTCTCTCTCTCTCTCTCTCTCTCTCTCTCTCTCTCTCTCTCTCTCTCTCTCTCTCTCTCTTCTCTCTCTCTCTCTCTCTCTCTCTCTCTCTTTAATTAACGCTCGGTCTAGAACCAACTCCTCTTAGACAAGACAGACTTGAATGGTAAAGAGCGCTAGATATGTATGTGTAAAGCCTGTCAGTATGATACGCATGAATAGTAGCAAGGATATTTGATTTACATGATAGCCAAGTAATAATGGGTATGCGGGTTGG
>NW_020872547.1:112412-122412 GCF_003789085.1 Penaeus vannamei
CCATTTAATTAAAAAAGAAAAAAAATCCCGTTTTTTTCTTCTTTCTTTCTTTCTTTTAAGAGATTCTCCTTGATTAATGCATCGCCTGCTCAACCACCTCATTTCCTCTACCTGAAAACGCCGTTTAGGGTACAATTTTCCTCCGTAAACCTTCCAACCCCATTTTTTCTCCTCTATCTCCAATTATTTCCCTTCTCCCTATTTCCCTCAATCTCCCTGCCCTTCCTCCTCTCTTAGAGTCTTTACCCCTATTTCTCATTTCCTTTCCTCTTTACATGTGCTCACCTGTTCTTAATACCGTTCTCTCCAGCTCTTTCTCCTTTTCTTTGTTTGCACCCCCCCCCCACCTTCCTCCATCCCTGAACCCGTCTCTCTCGCAGTCCCTGCCCCCTTACCTCTCCTCTTTCTTAACCCCCCCCCTCTTTCCTTTCCCCTCTCTTTGTGTGGACTTATAACCCTCTTCCCTCCCTGTGTGGTGCAGCGGTACCGTTTTTGGCTTGTCTCGCTAACCCGGGTTCAAATCCCGCACTGTCCGTGGATAACCTTGCACACAGAGGGAAATTTAGAAGCATGAAGAAACAACAGCCCCAAGAGCATGTCCCCACACAATAAATGATTTAATTATTATTATTACGCTTTCCCTTTGTTCGGACTCCCTATCGCCTTCTACCTCCTTAGTCCCTCCTCTGTATGAACTCTTAACTCTCGCCTCTTTAACTCTTCATCTTTTCCTTCCCCTTCTCCATTTCCCCCTTCTTTTCCCTCTTTTGGAATTAACTCTTCAGCCTCTTCCTCCTTCATCCCCTACGCTTCCCCTTGCCTTCCGCCATTTTCCCTCATCGCTCTCTCCCGTTACCTCTTCTCCATATCTCCCTCCAACCTGCCTTCTCTCCCCTCTCTTTGTGCAGACTCCTACCACCAGGGGAAAAGAGGGGAAAAGATGACTGTGATAGATCGCGTCTCGAGAGTGGATTCCCTCCTTACTCTTCACGTTACGTCTTGTTTCTCACCTGCCGTAACTCTCGGGGGAGATCCTTACCTGTAATTTACTCGTGGATAATGCTGGATACTGCAGACCGGACAAATATATAAACACAGGAACTTGTTGGGAGAACTTCTAGTAAGTTATATGGTTTAGTTTTATTTGTATTTTTTTCTCTCTCTCTCTTTCAGTTAACCTTCACCCCCCCCCTCTCTCTCTCTCTCACTCTCTCTCTCTCTCTTCACTCTCTCTCAGTAGACAATCCCCGACTATTGATCTTTTTTGAGATTAAAGTTCCTAAAGGTCCTTAACTATTATTTCCGATACGATACTAATGCTTTGTTCCTGATTAGCACGTTTCCCAAGGGTATGAGCTTCAAAAGATACGAGCAATAGTAGTAAATAAAAAAAAATAGTTGAGATCCAATGATGCTGAAGAAGACACATCATTAGCATTTTTTCTCATTTAATTGTTTCTGTTTGTGGTAAACTCCGAACACTGATCTGTAACCCGATATCATATATCTATACCTAAATCGAATTGATGAACTTTCTATTTTTCCGACTGTTAATTTCTATATGCATGTGCTAATATTCCACTATTTTGAAGGAACAAATTCATTGAATAAAACGTATCATCATATTTTTTAACTCAAATGTACAATAGAAATCCATCCCAGATAATGAGCAACAAAGCACCCAAAGGGATGAGAGAGAGAGTAGCAGAGAAACAAAGAAACCAAGATAGAGAGAGAGAGAGCGAGACAGATAGAGGCAGAGATAGAGATAGACCGAGAGAGAGAGAGAGAGAGAGAGAGAGAGAGAGAGAGAGAGAGAGAGAGAGAGAGAGAGAGAGAGAGAGAGAGAGAGAGAGAGAGAGAGAGAGAGAGAGAGAGAGAGAGAGAGAGAGAGAGAGAGAGAGAGAGGGAGAGAAGAAGAGATAGAGTAGAGATGATTATATATTAGATATGATATGAGATATATAAGATAGATATTCAGACAAGGGCAGAGAGAGAGAGAGAGAGAGAGATAGCAGAGATAGAGAGAGAGAGAGAGTGTGTGGTTATTTGTCGTTCTTAAATGACGCTCAATATGCGCGGCGCTGCTTTCGAACAAAGGCACACTCGGGCAGTAAATGGTACCCGATACTTTTTGCGAAGAGTTTTGAAACGGGACGAATCTATCTTTGTTCCACCTAAACCGTCGACTGAGAAGGGGGGTTAAAAAAGGAAAAAAAGGGGAAGTAAAAATACACAAAGGACAGTTGGAAAAAGGAACTTGAATGGTGAAAGTGATTATAAGAGATGACGCTAATGGGAAAATATTCTTTAAAGATGAATATTTTACAGGGAGAGAGAGAAAAAAGAGGTATCGTAATTAACGTTAGACTAAATGAATCGATGATACAGAACGACGGTCATTAGTGGGTATAGAGTTCATGCTGTTCTCCACATGTGAACGTTATTATCCTGTCACTTTTATTGTTGGTGAAGATATTATCATTAGTATTATTATTCATCATCATTAATATCCTCATTGATAGTGTCATTACTGTTATTATGATTTTAGTTACTGGGAATAATGAGGATGTGGATGATGTTCATTATGATGTTATGACAATGATGAGCACTATAATAAAGATGATGTTTCATTGCCTTTCGCCCTCCAACTTGTGATAATTGATGAATCTCTCCACTGGCTTTCAGTGTTTCATGAACATATCAAAACAATATCAAAACAATAGATCAAATTAACATATATGTAACAATAACAAAACTAACTAACAGATAAACGAAACGACATAGCAGCGATTATACCAACATCATCTTCATCGTAAGATTATTTCCTTTTCTTTTGATACACTTACATCATACAACCCCCTCCCCCCCTCACACACACATTCTCTCTGATTGGACTTCACAGAATATGCACACGCTTCAGCATTTACCAAGACATCACAGGACATTTAGGAAGAGACAAAAAAGGATCAGCATAACCTGCATCAGTCTGTGATAGTGCGAGAGTTTCCGACAATAAATTGCTAGTCTAAGAAACTTTACTCCTTTCTGTTACAGCAAAGACGGATGGCTCATGGCGCTGCAAGTTCTGCTGCCTTCTTTACCTTACTGTTATCATTTATTGTTGCGGTCGTTGTCAGTATCATTATTGTTATTATTTTTATAATTATCATTATTATTATTATTATTATTATTATTATTATTATTATTATTATTATTATTATTATTATTATTATTGTCATCATTGTTGTTATTATTATTATTATTATTTTTATTATTATTATTATTATTACTATTATTTGTCATCATTGTTATTATCACCATTTCTGTTATTATTATCGTTATTATTTTTATTATTATTAACCATTGTTACTCTTATTACTATCATTTTATTATTATTATTACTATCAGTATTATCATTATAATTATTGTTATTGTAAACATTACTACTATTATCATTACTATTTTTACTATTATCATTATATTTATTATTGTCATTATCGTTATTATTACTATTGCTATCATTATTATCGTTATTATTATTATTATTATTATAATTATTATTACTATTATGATTATCATTATTATTATCATTATCATAATCATTATCATTGTTATTATTATCACTACTATTATAATTTCTTTATTATCCTTATTATCTTTATTTATTTAATTTCATTATCATTATCATTATCATTATCATTATCATTATCATTATCATTATCATTATCATTATCATTATTATTATTATTACTATTACTATTACTATTACTATTATTTTATTATTATTATTATTATTATTATTATCATTATTATTATCACCATCATCATTATCATCACCCTTATTATTATGATTATCATCATTATCAATATTATTACTGTTGCTGGTGGTGGTGTTCACATTGTTTTCGTCAGCATTATCATAATGAAAATAATAATTATTATTATCGTTACCATCAATGCCATCATTTATAGCATTATCATTATCAGTCATTATCATCAGTAATATAAGAAACAGAAAATACTGATACTGCTGTTACTAATATTACTATTACTACTACTACTATTAATAATAATGATAAGAATAATAGAAATGAAAATAATGATAACAAGTAATAATAATAATAACAATGACAGTAACAATGCTACTTTAATGACCTACGAAGGATTTGTCCCCACGAGGATGGGAATGCACGAGTCCCCCCCCCCCCCCCATCTTCCCGGGCGGAACAGATCTGCCAGGAACACGGCAATTTTATATATTTACATTATTTTATTGTTTGTTTCACTGATTCTATTAATTTAAGATTTAAGTAAAGCGTTCAGGACTTAAACCCCGTTTTCTTTATTTTTTACGTACATTTTAAAACTTTTTTTTTTTTAGCTAATTAAGGGAAATAGCTTGTTTTAATTATCTTTTCTTTTATTTTTTGTTGTTTTTAGTTAATTTTAATAAGGGTTCACTTTTCATAAGTAAATTTTATCTATATTTATAGATCTTAAGAATGTAATTGATCAACGTCATCTACTGGCAATTTCTGCCAAAAGCCCTCTCCTTGCTGTAGTCCTCCGCCCAGGCTACAGTTTCATTGGGGCAAAAGACTCCGTCCTCAGATCCTCCTGAACGTACTCTCTGCGCCATTCTCTTACAATTTTTCTAGCTTGTACTCGCAATTCTGAGTTAACTTTACTCATTCTACCTCTACCTCTACCTTCCTCTACTTTTTATATATTAGCTCGGTAATTTTCATGGGAGGTAACTTATTTGATTTTATCACGGTCGTAAGGACGCGGGTTCAATGGAGGCTATTTGGATGGCTTTTCTTTTTTGTAATAAGGCGCAGTGCTCTCGTGTTTTTGGATCTGTTTTGAAGTCTTTTTTAAGTCT
Source organism: Penaeus vannamei (assembly GCF_003789085.1). Taxonomy (NCBI): domain Eukaryota; kingdom Metazoa; phylum Arthropoda; class Malacostraca; order Decapoda; family Penaeidae; genus Penaeus; species Penaeus vannamei. The sequence continues at coordinate 117,301 of NW_020872547.1, forward strand.
TGAGCTTTTTTCGCTCTTTGTCTGGTATTTCCTTTTTATTTTAATTTATTCTTAAAGTTTATTTTTAAAGTTCGCCATTCTTTTTGTGTGTTATGTGTTTTACATGTATTATGTTCTGAGTTTTATGTTGAAATATACAAATAATTTTAACATGTGTTTTATGATTCCTCAGTAAATTTCCTCTTTCTGAAAGATATTTCACCACGGAAAAGGAATAATTTAGATAAATGACTAAAAGTAAAATACAGAAAGTAAAGATAAGTTATGAAAATAATAAATAATTCATTAAAATGGAACATTAAAAGATCCATAGTATAAAACTAAAAGGCTAAAATAGATTAAAGTTTTAAATTTAATATTTCATGACACGATTTTCTGTTAAAAACTTACCAGTTAAAAGCTTAATAACCTGACTGAAATACCTTCTATCAGTCTATCATCCATAGACTGACACGCACTCTCCTCGGATAAACCACGCTAACCAACACGAGTTATTGGTCAGATACGCCTTTCTTCATCAACGCCCTTTTCTATTGTTTCTCACCCTCTTCTACACGTTTCCTACTTTACATCCACAATACTCGTTCCTGGACGGATGAACCAGGTGGTGGCAGCACTGTCGGGCGGATACCTCGAGTGGATAAGAGAAAGTTGGGTTCACTACATTACAACTACTACTAATAATAACAGCGATAGTAACAATGCTACTACTACTACTACTACTACTACTACTAATAATAATAATAATAATAATAGTAATAGTAATAATAATGATAATAATGGTGATAAAAGCATTGAAATAATGATAATAAGAATAATCATGATAACAATACTAATAATACGAATGCTACTACTAAAACTACTACCAATATTACTACTATTTCTACTGCTACTGGTATTATTGATAACAGCTACAATGATAATGATGATAATACTAACAATAAGAGCAATAATGACAATTATTATGATGATGAAAATGATGAGAAAGGTGAGGATAAGGATACTGATACTAATACTAATACAAGCAATGACAGTAGTAGCAGTAATGACTACAATAATAATAGTAATAATGATATGTTAATAATATCGTAACTATAATAACAATAATAATGATGATGATAATGATGATGGCAATAGTAATAGAAGTGATGATGAAAATAATGTTAATAAAATGACAATAAAAATAACAATAACAATAATGATATTGATAACAATGAAAATGAACGTGAAAAACAACGACAATTATGATAATGGCAATAATAATGATAACAATGCTTATAATAATATTATAATAATGATGATAATATAATAATAATAATGATAATAAAGATGATTATTATAATAATCACGATTACAATAATAACAATAATAATGTTAATAATGGTGATGATGGTAATGATCATAAAAATGATGATAATGACGATGACGATAATGATGTTGATGGTGGTTGATGATGACGATAATAATAATAATGATGATAATAGTAGTAACTGTAACAATGATAGAATTATAATACTATTGAGAGTGATGCTTGTGCTAATGATGAGATGAATAATGATAACAATATTGATAATAATGATAACAATAATAGTAATGATAATAACCATCATTATTATTACTTTAATAATAACAATAATCATAATGATGATGATAATGATAATGATGATGATGATGATGATGATGACCAAAAAAAAACAATAATTATAATAATAGTGAAAAATAATGATAATATTAACAATAGTAATAGTGACAAAAATAACAATAAAAATAATAATTATAATAATAATGAAAAATAATGATAATTATGATAATAATAATAATAAAAATAATAATGATAATGATAATAATATTGATAATGATAATGACAAGTTTAATAACAATAATAATAATGGAAAAAATATTATAATAAGTCAGAATCATGATAACAATAATGATGATAAAAGACCCAGTAGACCTTAATGAGTCTGATGAGTTCGGGCTCAAACGGGAAACGGGATCTCTCCTACTTCGGGAAAACCTCGTCTACAGTTAACAGATGCAATGTTCCAGGCCTACGACACGCTGCCACCACTCGATTAGTAGGCTAGGATCGGGAACCATGTGTGTTGTGTACGTGGGCGGGAATGTTGTATAAGAGAAGGGTGGAAAGAAAATAAAGGAAATGTGTACTGAATGCTGGACGTGTAAGTGTGTAAGTGTGAAAGGGGAGATAGCGCAGGCTGAGTGTCTGCGTGGACATGTTTGGAAGAAAAATGCAAGATCACAGAATTCTTTTCTTCCCTTCAGTTTGAGCATCCGCCTGCGGGAAGCGGGAACCCAGGTGTAGCAGTTGCTGGTATTTTTAGTATGTTCCTTTTACCGTAGATGGTAAGAGATCAAATTCAATGCACTCTGATTCATCTAACCTTTTTACAGCCTTTCAGGGGTTGCGATATATCAAAATAACCAGCAATATGTTGTTCAGGAGACCCGAGTCTGAGAGAAGTATGTTCTGGCTGGGAATTCGTAAAAGCTCAAAAATAATACGAAGTTTATTGAGGAAGAGGGATTTTGTTACAAAATGTTTTCAGGCATGAAACGTAGATAGAGATTTGTACATCACCAATTTATCACAGCGGAGGTGATACACAGGGAAAACCAAAACCAGATAAACTTACAATAACAGAAAAATAACCCCAAAGTTGGCGTCCCAACTCTTTAAGTGTTTTCATCAAGGTGTCGTCACGAAGGCTTATGGATCCTTAATTTAAAGAAAATCTCCAACTCACATGGATATAAACGAGAAAAAAATAAATAAATAATAAATAAATCAAAATAAAAAATAGTATAAAATAGTGCTGACAAACTCTAATTGGGGATACCAGCATAAACACGGAAAAGTATAAGAAATGGTTTAAAGGACAGAAGTTAAACGGCGGAGGAAATGAAGTCAAGAAAAGGAAAGATAACGTCCCGACATGTATTCGAGACTCAAATCTCTCTCCCAAGAGGTACGGATCCTCAAGCAGTGTTCCCCTGTGTGAAATAACACTGGAGGTACAGATCTTCAAACTGTGCTCCCCTGTGAGAAACAATAACACTGGAGGTACGGATCTTCACGCAGTATTTTCAGCTTAAAACGATAACACTGGAGATATGGATCCTCAAGCAGTGCTACCCTAAATGACATAGTTCTATGTGAGGTGCGTATCCTCAAGCAGTATTTTTTCCTATGGGTCTTGGTCCTTCGGAGCCCTCTAAAACTTAAAGCGTTTTAAGCAGGGGAGCGCTTGGACAAGAATTCTTGCCGATAGGCCAAGCACTACCGTTCCCTGCTTAAAACGCTTGGATCGGCAGGCAAGAATTGTCCAGTGATGCCAGATATGTGGAAGTGTCTTCCTATAAAGTACACATCATAAGTCCTTAGAGAGCATAGAAATGTCAAAATAACACACAGCATATACATACTTGGGTTTTTAAAGCAATAGACAAGTATTGTCACAATCTCGGAGAGAGATAACTTACGCCTATGTCGATGATGGCGTTTATTTCATTGGCGGTTGGCAACTGTTTGAGCGCGCTTTTCAAAACAATTGAAAAGCTAGCACCGCATCAATATGGCAGAGAAGTAAATAAATCTACCATAACATCTCTACAAAGCGCAATATTTTCTATATATATTATATATAATATATATATATATATATATATATACATACATACATACATACTACACACACACACACACACACACACACACACACACACACACACACACACACACACACACACACACACACACACACACACACACACATATATACACACAGTGCCTCTAAAACAGTAACACACAGTTCCGACTGGCAACCATTACACTCTGTCATGCTATCAGAAGCAAATGAACATCACTGGATTAAAATATAGGCCTAACCATTTCCATATATATGATTTTATGAAGTTGAAAATAATAGTAACCGAATACAATAACAACAGAAGAATGTTGCTAGATTTTTCAGCCTTTTTCACTTAAAATATTCTCAATTTCATCGAATAGTTGATATATTCTCGATTTAGAGAGACGATCAGTTAATTACTCGTCTTTTAATGATTTATTTTTTATAAGAAAAAAATTAAGTTTTCATTCCCATAATCTCCATTATCTCCTTTCGTTTTCAGGTGATCTCAATTTCTTTTAATATAATTTTATGGAAATTGCAGAATCAGATGCCGTAAAAGATCATTTCTGTGATAAGATACCAAGCGGAGTTCTTGGCCATTCGAAGGATTGTAATCACTACGGTACGCGAATGACGCTGTTGTCATGGTGACGGTACACCATTTGACTCAGGAACCGCAAGTTTAGCCATCTACGGAGTCGCTTGAGAAAGCAGGAAAAATTCTTGAGTTAGCAAGAAAAAGCAAGAAAAAGGCAAAAACTTTCCCTACTTAAAAAGTCTTTAGATTGAATTATCGAGTACTACTTTATGCCTTTACCAACCAGAGTGCACCCTGCAGATGGTAATGCAGCATATCACACGCTTTAGTCCCAAAGAGACCAGTCGTGTGCCAGACACAAGCATTAAAAACAAAAATTAAACTCCTGTGAAGAGAAGCTCAACAGTCCTGGTCCATGTAAATTCATGAGTGCACAAAAACAACAATTTCACTGAGAAGAACCGACCAGAACGGAAATCAGAACCGAAATCCGAGCCACAGTCAGTATACAAGTCAAGATCCGAGTGATTTCCCTTCCCCAAACCATGGGTACTTATATCCCGAAATAGACTCCCAGGCCATACCCCAGGTGTGACGAAAAGAAAATATGCAAATGAAGTACCTGAAGACTAAGCCGATAATTCGACAATCCAAACGACCCAAACAGCCAAGAGAGAGGAAAGGAAAGACAAAAAAGGGAGAAAGAATAATAAAAAAAAGATAAATAAGGGAAAGGATACGGAGGAAATCCGATTACGCACAGTTGTAGCAAATACTGTGCATTTCGGCCATTTTTAGAAATAAATAAATATCTATTTTGGCTTGGCGACTTCAACGCCATACAAGTAGCGAGACTTGGCTGAAAATGCGCCCGTGGTTACAAAAATAACCAAATTCACATTAACATACAGCAGGGAC
>NW_020872547.1:144912-149912 GCF_003789085.1 Penaeus vannamei
CAGCTAGGCTTGAAGAGATCTTACCGTTCTTGCCCTGAAAGGTGGCCCGCGACTAAACAACCCGGACATAGATAGGGAATGGGGGGTGGGGGGACGGGATGGACTGGTTTCGCTAGACAAAACAAAGAGTGAGTGTTCTGCTATGTTTCAGTCCCATCCTATCAAGCCTAGCGTCCGCACCCCCCCCCCCTCTCTCTCTCTCTCTCTCACACACACACACTAATATTTGTGGGCGTGAATAATGTATCGTCTCAAATAGCGCCTCTTGAGTTACCAAATCTTAATATATGGATTTGGCCATAAAATTTCGAGGCTAATGAGGTGTAAAGGTTTAGGTGACGATTCCTTCCTTTTCCTTTTATTTCGTTTGGGCGCCTCCTGCGAACAACGACCTCCAGTCGCGTTCATGAATCGCGAAGCACGGTTTGGTTGGGTCAGCTTGAGTGTGATTGGCCATTGGCTCCGCCATTCGCGGTCATATACTTAGAGAGAGAATTTATATTTATTACATCAGTTCAAAGTTTGTGATATAAATTAATTTAATTCATTATATTGTTTCCGAAACTATTCGGGAAAATAAAATATATAAAATAAAATGCAGTGAATGTGTGCAGCGGTGCATTAATATAATGATGGTGTAGTATATAAGACGTAGGTGCTACGAAATTTATACAGTTAACATAACGTTTAGTGTCAAATTATTAGGTGAGTCTTTAGACTTGGGCAGACTGGGCACTTCCTAGCAAAGCCCCTTCTTGACTTCCTGACGCTTGCTCACTCACCCCGCGAAGGGATTCTACCTATTCTTACGCCTTTATATCAGCGGCTGGTGTCCAACACTTTGTCGGTGTTCCCCCTCCAGACTATTCAAGAAACCCATTACTTTCGATATCCTGTTCAGCCCTTCCTTTACATATTAATTTCGTTATTTTTGAAAATGAGATAATTGTAAACACTTGGAAAATATAATGGCGTATGAAATATTGTATGAGTATTATTCTATGTTCCAAATAACATATCAAAAGTTTACCATTATCTCTACCTTTTCCAACCGTCTCTCCCTCACGTTTTCTATATTCATCAGCTCTTCAAAATACTCCTTCCACCTTCTTAATACATTCTCAGTATATTTCCTTCCGCATCTTCTATTAATCTAACACGTCCAGCACTGTCTCTCTGCCTGGCCAATCGGGAAAGGATCCTTTTCCCTTTCCCTATTGTTCAACCTCTCATACAGGTCATGATATGATTTTTCCTTTGCCTTGACCACTTCTTTATTTGCCAAACTCCGAATCTCCTTATACTCCTGGCTGCTCTCTTCGTCTCTGTGTCTATCCAAATTCTTTTTCGCCGGTCTCTTCCTATGTATACTATCCTGTACATCTCCATTCCACCACCAAGTCTCCTTGTCCCCTTTCCCACGTCCTGATGTCACCCCAAGTATCTTCTTTGTTTTTTCCCTCACTACTTTAGAGATAACTGACCATCTGTCCTCTTCACCCCAAGCCTGGCTCGTCCCCTCTCTAAATTTTCTCTTGCAGTCCTCCTCATCTAGTTTCCACCACTTGATCCCTGGCTCAGCCCTCACTTTCTTCTTCGCCTTCACTTCCAGGCTCACCTTACAAATCAACACGCTATGCCGACTTGTAACTCACCCACTGCATACAATATATAATCTATCTGTGAACTTTTATCCTCCACTCTTATCACTGAACACGTGTTCCCCCTCCTTTTTAAAATTGTTGTTCACTATAACCATCTCCCGTTTTGCAAAATTCACAATCATCTGTCCCTCTGCATTCCTCTCTCCTACACCGTAGCCACCTGCCACCCCCTCATCACCGTTATTCCCTTCTCCAACATGCCCATGTAGATCTGCTCCAATAACTACTCTTTCCTCTCTGGTTATGCTCTGAACCAGTTGCTCTACTTTCTCCCAGAACTCTTCCTTATCCTCCAACTCACACCAAACTTGCGGACCATAAACACCAATAACATTTAACAGGACCCCTTCAATCTCCATCTTCAAACTAATAATGACTGTCAGATATCCTCATTATCTCCAACACACTATTTATATACTTCCTTCAATACTACCTCACATATAAATATATGTGTGTATATATATATATATATATATATATATATTATATATATATATATATATATATGTGTGTGTGTGTGTGTGTGTGTGTGTGTGTGTGTGTGTGTGTGTGTGTGTGTGTGTGTGTGTGATGTGTATGTGTATGTGTATGTGTATGTGTGTGTGTGTATGTGTATGTATGTGTGTGTATGTGTGTGTGTGTGTGTGTGTGTGTGTGTGTGTGTGTGTGTTGTGTGTGTGTGTGTGTGTGTGTGTGTGTGTGTGTGTGTGTGTGTGTGTGTGTGTGTGTGTGCATATACACGCATATAAGTATATACATATCTCTACATCTCCATTTCTTTACAACTAAAGCTGCTTGTGAAAAAAATAATTTGTTAATACGTTTATTCATCGGTAGAAAAACAAGTGTTATATAAAAAACAATTAGGTATATAATGCATTTATAAATGTGACCAATACTGTTTAATTCTATTATCGTTTCTATTATTTTTTTTATCCGCTGGTTGCATTAAGCGTTGCATGACTTGTGTTGTGCTGTTATTATGACTCACTTTCACTCCTCATATAACAGTCTCTCTCTCTCTCTCTCTCTCTCTCTCTCTCTCTCTCTCTCTCTCTCTCTCTCTCTCTCTCTCTCTCTCTCTCTCTCTCTCTCTCTCTCTCACTGACTGGGTGTCTTTACTGGTTATTTTTTAATCACTGACTACCCACTAGTAGACAATAAGTATCCGGACATTAAAAGTTTTCAAAGCTTCTTTAAAAATAATTCATATAAATACATTTCTGTTTATTTGTACTCATGTTAAAGAAAAGGAAAAAAATGACGAAAGAAATCTATTAAAATATAAAGAATATACTATCGAGATTAATGTATTATCATATTTAAGTTGACAATTTTAATACGAAGGCGCCACACGGCTGTACGGTAGTGGTGAAGAATGAGAACATAAGTAATAACGATAACGATAACAGGATTTCGATGGTGATAGAAATATCGCAGTAGAAATCAGAAAATATATAGTGCAAGTAAATGAGGCAGGAATCGATTTAATATAGCTTACAAAATGATTGAATAATCTATTATAAATCATCTATTGGTACGTAGGCAGGTTCATGGTACCGTCTGTATTATAAGAAGTGTGAATATCAGAGATGAAACAATGCTAAAAGAAATGCAACCAAAATTAAATAAACAAATGAATAAAATTAGATAATAACAATAATCATTACATCATCTAAAACCTTGTCCACAAAACGCAGTGCGTTTGCTGTATCAATTTCTTCCAAATTCATCCTCTAAGTCAAACCAGCATCTCTAAACTTTCTCTACCATCCTCAAGAAAAAAACAAACTTATTATCCCCTTCATTAACATGTTTAATAGATTTCAAATCACAGATCACAGCATATACTAATATGCAATTATTTCCAAACTTTTCGTCTAATCTGTCAGTCAGATCATATTCTACACCTTTCACTGAATTCAGTGCTATTCAACCAAGGCAAGATCTTAGTGCATAAGGATCCATATCAAAATTGCTTTCTAATAACCTTTTATTGTCTTTTTTTTTAAATTTGGATAATCCCTAATCTCCCCACTGAACATAGGAGGTTGAAGACCTTTTATTTTCACTCTTTTTTCCTTGATGCTAGATACCGCATCTGGATTTTTTAGTTTTCGTATTTTTCTTTACAAGCATATTTCTATTTTTTCTATCTAACTTCTACAAGGCTACTTTCTTGCTTTCCTCTCTTTAGAAGCAATGCTAAATATTCATCATGGCATTGTAAAAATCACATACCTCGTTACAAACATCTTCCAATACTGTATGAACACCCTCTTGGCTGGCAGTTTCTCTGAAGAGGGTGTACTTCCTGATAAAGGTCCTCTTTGCTACTTAGTCATCCCGTAGTTGTGTCGAAATGTAGGGTAACTTCACTGAAATTTAGGATAGACTGTTGTAACTTTATTAGTGATATTTCAATCTGGAAATATATATCCAATAGAACATATTCCATATATAAAATCACTCCCAATAAATACAATAAAGTCAATAATGTGTACCTACAATCAATTTAAGAACATATAATAAATTAATAGTCACACAAATTGGTATCTCTTGAGTAAAATAGTTTGCATACACTATTTCAGTATCAAGTAATTATAGACAAATACTAAATTTATTTACCCAATACCTCCCATCACTGGTGACCCATCAAATATCTTCATTTGTGACAACTGAAACACATACATATGATGAGGAAAACCGCCTGATGATAACGACGTTCACGACGATGTTCAACCTACAACTGAGTGCCCTATTGCCTGCTACTCCTATGGAAACCTCGTCCTCCTGCTCCAAAGGTAGCAGTGTAACTGCCTTGTTCCTTAGCAAAGGACGTCACATTACGGGCCTTGATGACTGATTTATTGTTCCTGCCTCAGGCAAAGCAGCTCATTCATTCCTGCTTGTGACTGGAAATGAGGCATACCTTAGAGATCACCCTGGATTTACCACCGACTTTGAATTTGCTTCTCGACAATGCCCCGAGTTGGATTCACATTTTTGTCCATGGCCTGACAAACGAGGCACTGCAACGTCTTGCTTTCTCACAGGGCCGACAAGAGCATGGCGAGAGATTTATGGACTTCCTTTCATCTAAAACAAAATGTGGTGGATTTCTGCCATAACAGCGTTAAAGAAACATGGATTAAGCATGTGATGCTCCTTGGAGTCAAAGATGACACAAAATGACGTCTCCTAGATTTGAAAGCATGTTCTATCCTCGAGGCTGTACTCATGTGTTATTTTCGTGAAACTGCTACGGAGGGAGAAGAGGAAGAATGGGAGGTTAAATGAAGTTAGCTAGCGTATTGTATATGTACATGAATGAGG
>NW_020872547.1:206103-211103 GCF_003789085.1 Penaeus vannamei
TTGATAAACTATGGTTGTTTTGCTTGCATTGTTCACGCACTGGGGAAACCATTGGTTTTTACAATTCTCTCTTAAAGAATGGCAATTTCCAGCTTATTTGTCATTTATGTGAGTACTGTAGTTCAACAGAGAGTGTGTGATGATTGTAATTGTCTCAGCAAGAGGGGCAATTGTGAATAGATTGGTAACGTCAGAACTTGCCATTATATAACTGTCAGCATCTAGAATATCTAATATTTTTATTTAATTAATAATTTATTTTTTTACAAATGAGAAAGTATCATATATTTTACATTCACTAATAGTCAATATTTTGAGAATGGGAACAAAATATTTTGAAGTATAGTTGAAAGTGCCAATAGCTAAGTATTGGTCTAAGAGGACAACCTGTTTTATGAACTTTTGGCAATTATATTGGCCATATCAATATTGATGAAAAGGTAAGTTTCTTGATAGTTGATTTTACATAGTGCAAACATGCTGGTATTTTGTTGGTACTGTTTGTTTAAAGTTTTGTGCAAAGATGACTTTTGAGAGAGGCAGTGCATAATTCAAACCTTTAGCTAGTTAGAATTTTAATTTGCTAGACAAAGATGTGTGAATAGTTATTTATACCACACACACCACACACACACACCACAGGACAGATCAACACAACCACACACACACGACACATATATATATATATATATATAATATATTTATATATATATTATATTATATATATAATTTATATATATATGTATATATATATATATATATAATAAGTATATAATATTATAATTAATATTATATTTATATATATAGTGATATGTGCTATGTGTGCATGCATGCATGTATGTATGTTTATAAGTAAATATATTAAGCTCTATTTAATAATTTATTCAGTACTACTGCAAAATACCTTTTTTTTATTTTTTATTTTTTAGCTCACTGTATGGCAACATTCCCCTAGCCAACTAGCTCAAGCAGATTAATCTTCCTATGTTTTAACTGTCTGTCATCAGCAACTCTGTCTATAAAACATGCAGATTAATCTTCCTATGTTTTAACTGTCTGTACAGACATGTCTGCTAAACATATTTGTCAGGATGAATGCAGTGAGAAATAGGTTTCCATATTACAAATTCCGCAAATTTAATACAGCCATGGCATTGTTTTGGAGAACTATTTGCTCTCTAAATCTGTTCACGATTTGCTACTCGGGCAGAAATATTATTATTATCTTTGTCTTTATTGTTGTTTATCATCATCATCATCATTGTTATTATCATTGTCACTCATGTTAGTTAATACTATACATTATTATAAATTTTTTTATCATAATATCATTAATATCTTCTACTAAATGAAAAATTATAATAATTATGATTATCATTACTGTAATTATTATCATCATTGTGGTTTCCTTTATTATTATGATTAATATTATCATCATTATTGTAATAATTATTATTCTTCCTATTAGTATCATTATTATTATCATTATCATCATTACTTTTATGATTATCATCATGATTTATATTATTATCATTATCATTTTCAACATGAGTATCATCACCATGATTACCATTATTATTTCATTACTATAGCTATTATCATTATTTCTTCCAATATCGCTATCGTTGATATTATCATTGTCATTAAAATTATTGATCATTATTATTACTATTATCATTATCATCATTGCTATATCTATTATTATCATTATCGGCATTGTATTACTACTATTATTATCATTATTATTATTATTTTAAATATTAATCTATCATTACTGTTACTATCATTATTATCATCATCATTTTTATTATAACCAGTTCTAGTATTCTCATTAATGCTATCATCATTTCTATTATTATTATCATTATCATCTTGTTTTATTTTTTTATTATATCTATTATAATTTTCATTATCATTGATATTACCATTATCATTATTATCATCATTGTTATTGTTGTTATTATTGTTTTCATAATAATAATGATTTCATTAAATAATAACAATTATCATTATCGTTATCATTATCATTCTTCTTCTTATTATTATTATTATAATCATTATTAATATTATTATTATTATTATTATTATTATTATTATTATTATTATTATTATTATTATCAATATTATTATCATTATTTATTATTATTATTATTATTATTATTATTATTATTATTATTATTATTATTATTTATTATCATTAATATTATTATTTATTATCATTACTATAATTTTCAATATTATCATCATTAATATCACTACAGCTATCATTATTATCATCTTCTCATTGTAAGTATTCATAATCATTAAGATTTCTATTACAAATTACATTGCAGTACTAATAGTAGTTGGTGTAAGAGTTCTTTTTGTTACTATTGCATCAATTATTAACATTATACTGCTGCTTTTGATTTTTCGAAGTTACAGATACTAAACTCCACGATTTTCCTCAGACTTGAAAACAAAATCCATTGACTTCCCAAGTCTGGAATTTTCAATTTCAGTTTCCGTGATTACACATGTATCATGCTCATTAACATTCTTATTTTGATCATTATTATTATTATCATTATCATTATTACTATCACCACCACCATAATCATCATCATCATCATCATCATCATCATCATCATTATTATCATTATTATCATTACTATTATTATTATCATCATTATCATCATTATTATTACCATTATTACTATCATTATTACTATTATTATTATATTATATATTATCATTATTTTCATTTTCATCGTTGTTATGATTTCCATTAGTATAATTATCACCATCAGTATTATTGTTATAACTATTATTACCATCATCATTGTAGTTATGATTATCATTAGTATTATCATTATTATTTTTGATCATCATTACCATTATAATCATTATCATTATTATCCTTATCATTATTATGTCTATGATTATTCTTATTGTTCTTATTAACATTGTTATTATTACCATAATTATTATTCGATCATCATAAAAAAAATTATCATTATTATCATCGTCATTGTCATATTTATTATGATTATTATTGTCATTTGATTATTATCATTATCAATATTGTTATATTTTTATCTTTATCATTATCTCATTATTATCATTTTCATTATTATTGCTCTTGTTTTTATTCCTGCTGTGTTTCGGTTGATAGTGCTGATAGATATCATTTTTATCATATTATTATTTTTTAATTACTGCTTGCAGTGCTGTTTGGTTTCGTTAGCTATGTAATCATCATTTATTATTATTATTATCATTATTATGCATTGTATTATTTAGTCAATTTATTTTATTATTACTTTTATCTCAAATCTATTAATTATTATCATTATATGCCAGATATGTTATTCTTTTATTATTTATTTATTGTTACTATTATCATTCATTATATTATAGATTGATTATAAGTAGTATTTATCATTTTATTGAGAGAGATTTGGCTGAGTGTGTCATTTAGCTCTGGGAATCATATTTATCTTTGATCTATTTATTATTGTTGGTTGTTGTTATGCTTATCAAACTATATTGGTCCATCACCGAAAAGTGAAAGTTACTCTACGTAGACACAAAGAAATATAAATAAATGATTCAGATGAAATAACGCAGATGCGAAACTCTTCATTATTGCTCTTTTGATAATTGGTATTGTTGAAATTACAATTAATGTGATTTAATCAAATAAGTGATTATTGGCATTCATGGTCATTATCGCGGCGATTAATACAGTATCTTAGATGTTTCTTTGTCATTCATAATGATACCGGAGCGCACATTCAGTAACACTGCTGTTGACTCCCTGTGTTAACAACTTTGAATTCCCTTTAAAGAGGTTTCTATATCCCTAAAGATCAGAACCAACCCCACGTAACTACGAGCAAGCAACTCTTGCGATAAGCCATACCCATCAAGTAGAGACATATTAAGTGTCATAGTGTCCTCCTCCGGCCCACTACGCTTCAAGATGTAATGGAATCTGGCGATAGTTGGCCTGGGTTCATATCCTATTTAGAAGACCAGTTTATAGACTGACTAGGAGAGTAAGGATCCCCTGCTGGGGCGGCGGATGAGGTGGGAGTCGCTTTCGTTGCCTCCTGCTAACCAATAACCGCTCCCCCACCCCCCTCTCTACCTTCTATCCTCTGGCAGGAAAATTTTTGGGTCCTGGTCAGTCTATCGCGCCGTGTGAATAAGTCCCTTTAACGTTTTGTTGTTAACTAAGAAAAAGTTTCATCCATATGTTAAAAGGGGTTTGGCTTCGAATTCCTCTTCTCAGCACTGTAAAGGTTGGCTGGATCCTTTCTGATTATTCTTGGAAAATAAGTTATTTAAGAAGACCAGGTATCGGCTTTTCTTCTTAAGAATTTTAAGCATACACAGAATGGTGAAAAATACCAATAATTCAGAAAATACACGAATTCTGAAATACGTAATAACATGTTTTTGCATAGAGGATTCGTATTCTTTTTAATGGCCTATGCATGTACATTCTATAATATAGAGATCTTATCTGAAATCTGGTTGTCGGAATTACTACCGAAAAGTTATAAAAGATACATGAAATGAAGTGAAGCAAATTATAAAACAGCGAGTCCAATATGGAGAGCGAGGTATAATATGAACACTATAGAATATTTAATGATTTACCAAATATTATGATACTTAAATGATGGTCTAACTGATAACTGGGACATTCACTTTGTTTGAAATGGAAAGATCACTAACTCCATCTACTGCCAGTTATAATATCTGTATAAGGCGCGCTTTGTTCAGAGAGAGTGATACACTACGGCCGATCAGAGGGTAGAAACTTGTGCAAAGAGAGGGATAGATATAGCATATTATAAGCCAGACTATTTGATGTAATTTTAGAGGCTAAACAGGAACAAGCAAATTAATAATATTTTGCCTTTTTTGGTACATATAGTCCACGAACCTTGTGGGAATGTATACGTGTACAACACATGCTGCATTATGGAACTAGTTGCTTTCAAGGATAC
>NW_020872547.1:233603-246103 GCF_003789085.1 Penaeus vannamei
CAAGATCTCCTAACAGGCCCCCAAATCCTGGATCTTGGTCTTAATCCAGGAAACCTGTAAGCCTCACTGCTAAATTCATCAAGAGCCATTATCAGAAATTTAGATAGATTTGCAACATCGTCGGCAAAGTCAAGGTCCGTGATCCTCTACACTGATTTTGGAAAGTAGCTCTGCCCATCATCCAATCCATGCAAATGTTGACACAGCCTTGCCTCATACCTGAGTTAACAGGGAAGAAGTTCAACAGGCCCCCCACCACACTTTACAGCACTATCAGTACCAGTGTATAGGCTATTAATCCAATAATCTGTGACGGAATTATTTTAAATCTCAGGACCTCCCATAATGATTTGCGATGTACCAAATCAAACATCTTCTTGAGGTCGATGTAGGCTGCAAGCAGCCCAGGACCAAACTCTCGACGACGTTCTACAAGGACTCGAAGCGCTAGAAAAAGATCTATTGTGGACTTACAGGAGTGAATCCAGATTGCTCCAGTCGTTGGTGCCTTAGCAGGTGGTTGCAGATCTGTTTCAGAATTTGGGCAAAAATCTTGCCTGGTATACTGATGCCACGGTAGTTGTTACAGTCCCGACGATCCCCTTACCCTTTTCAGGGAGGGATGACCACTCCCCTCGACAGGTCAGGGGGAATGGAACCAGACTGCCAGATGCTGAGCCATAGGCTCTCCCCCAGCCCCTAGCAGTTCAGCAGGAATATTGCATATGCCTGCAGCTTTTACACATTTCAGCCAGAGTACATTTCACATGGAGTGAAATCCTCACTGATGGGTAGGTCAGGCACAGGGATTGCGACATCCCTTGTATCTAGACTAACTGCTGGGGTCTACCTGATACAATTGCTCAAAATACTCAGCCCAACATTCACAAACCCAAATATGATCTGAGATGATCGGCCCTTCCACTGAGTGAACCACAGACATCTGTGAGGAGGGATTAGGTTCAGTTTTCTCAGGGCTTGGTAGGCAGGACGAACGTCATTTACTAAGAAATGGCTCTCTACCTCCTCAGCAAGATTCCTGATGTACTGTTCCTTATCCCCTCTCAACAGAGTGCGCCCTGTGCACCAAGGAACGGCGCAAATCCTGATTGCCGTTCAGACGAGCCATGCGACATGCATCTGTGGCCTCCAATGTCTCCAGTGAGATGAAATTCTGCCTTGTTCACCAATGAGCTGCTTAAAGGAATCCCATGGGACTACAGGGTCTGTCAAGTTTTCAAGCCCTGTCAACTGATCAGAGATTGCTGTGGCGTACTTATGCGCAAACTACCCTTCCCCCATTCTGTTCAGATGAAACCCCCTAGAGTGGCCACCTGAGAGATGGTGGGATTTGAAGTGAACTCGCAGGGTCACCACAACCAATCTATGATCACTGCCACAGAACTCAGCACTCTTGTAAACCCTGCAGTTCTCAAGGATCCTCCAGCAATTGCTAACAAGGATGTGGTCGATCTCCTTGGCCACAATACCCATATCACTGTAGCAAGTCCAGCAATGTGGATTGGAGAGCCAGTACCAGGAGCCAGAAATCCTCAGTCTATGGGATCTAGCCAAGCCTTGGAGAAGGAGGCTGTTCTCGCTTCTGAAATCAGCTCTCGGGCCATGGGGACCATCAGACATCTTGTAGCCCACTCATTTACAGCCAGATACCCCATTGAAGTCGCCCAGTAAAATGCAAATATCTCGCCAGAGGCGAGATATTCGCGTTTTACTGGATGAGTTTGGCATAGAACGCCTCTTTCACATCAAGTTTACATACATTGGTAGGAGTGTACACAGCAATAAGAGACAAAGCCAAAAGAGTGCTTCAGTCTCAATGCCGTAATTTGCTCATCAACTGGAGACACCTCTACTACCAAAGGCTGGAGATGGCTATGGCCACTCCCTGGAGATGATGACCATTGCCCCGGCCCAACCTGTAATAGACGTACCCATCCATACTGATTGTGCTGCTGCCAGGTCTCACCACTGAGAGATTGGCCAGCTCAACATCCAATCGCTTCCATCGATATCAGGGGCAATCTCTAATCCTGCCGCAAAGACCGGATGTTCCAAGCTCCCACCTGAACAGCACGCCTGAGGTTAAACCTCGTTCAGTTGCTCCAGGCAAACGCCACCTCTGCCTCCCCCACCGATGCTGACTCCATATCAAAGGGGGCAGCAGGCTTTGGGGGCTCATCGTATGTCTGTGGAGTTCCCAAGGGCTTTGCCCCACAGGCCTCACATTGGGGTGGCAGCTGCCAGAGCACAGGTGGGACAAGTGACTCACGTTCCCAACCTGAGCCCCAGCAGTCACCCTCCCCACTGGACCCACAGCCTGCTCCACTTGCTGGGTGGGAGGTGCAGTTCCCCTTTTCACAGCACTTCCATTTATATATTGTGCTGCCAAAGGGTTTGTCTTGGGGGAGGAGGACTGGCAAGGCCCACTCCCCCAAGCCTCCCATTTACCCCTGGGGGATAAGGGGCAGGAGTTGGTACAGAGCCAGGGTGTGTCCACACGACGGCGGGCCATGACTCTATACCTCTGGGGCGTCCTGCTGGTCAGAGATCTCCCACAGTTTAACCTGGGACTACAAAGTGCCCAATTTCCCATCGGTGGCTACAAGGAGGCAACGCAGAAATCTTGATGAAGGAGAGGCTATGAACTGGCAGGGGAGTCTTATGCAGAGCTGATCCCTTTTTAGCACACACACACACATATGTATATGTATATATATATATATATATATATATATAATATATATATATAGTATATATATATACATATATATGTATACAAACACACACACACACACACAGATACACACACACAACACACAGACACACACACACACACACACACATACATATATATATATATAATACAATATAATATAATATAATATATATATATATATATATATATATATATTATATATAATGTATATTTACTGTATATATATAATATATGTAATGGGCAGGCTAGATTGGACAGAAGCATAATTAAATGAATTTTCCAATTCTTTGCCTTTTGACGGCGTATTATGAGGCGGATTATAACCTCAATTTATCATAAGATATCAGCAATTACACAATGAATTTTAGCTCTTCAAATTCTACAGATATACAGGACTACTGATAAACTTGCTGAAAAGGTAATTGTGTAATACTTTATTTTAACAATATCGGATACTTGGCATTTTTAATTACAGTATATACAAAGCCACGTGATCTTATCAGGATGAAAGAAAATATAACTTTGCTTTTATTTTCCTAAGCCAATTTGCTATAAATGATTTGGAAAGATTAATCAAGTCTGTGCTATGATAATTATCATCAAAACTGACATTGTATTTTACTGTATAACTTGTATTGTTATGGAAATAATAGGAAATTATAAATGTGTGCATTTTTGTAAATAATATTGGAATCTGTGTTATCTTTGTCGAATTTAAGTTCTAATGAAAATATATTGTTTAGTTATGGAAAGCGTAGCGCATTGTGAGTTTCTTTTGTCACGAGGAAGCGTTGTTTACAAGCTGAAATGAGCGGGTCACATGTCTTGAATTTTGATTCATAGATATGAGCCTGCTGAATGACAGGCCTGGAATATACTGATCTGTACAGCCTAATGACTGACAGACCTGGAATATGCTGAATTTGGGCAAGATTTGCTGTGTTACTTGGATATCATCATTCTACCCATGGTGTGATGTGAGCCAGTTCCTGATTGATGAGCGTCTACTGTTACAATACTGACGTAAATAAAATCTCGACCTTATCTTCGTATTCCAAATTTTAGTTATCAGGAATAATTTTTCTCACTTCTGTAGATGCACTTAATGCTAGAAAATATCTCGCATCTTTTAAAAATTAGGAAGATATTAGATTTTATAAGGTATGACATTTTAGTGCTTAAAACTATTATTACTGGAGATGGCTTGTGTATTTACTCACCCGAGAGGTCGGGTTGGTCTGTTAATATATATATGCATGTATATATATATATATATATATATATATATATATATATATATATGGTGTGTGTGTGTGTGTGTGTGTGTGTGTGGTGTGTGTGTGTGTGTGTGTGTGTGTGTGTTTTTACAGTTGAACTCTCCATCCGTTTCAAGGTGGATTGAGAGGCTGGCAAGCTCCCTTTCTCGGACACCCTAGTTCATCTCTCTGCTAACCACTTCTCTGTATACAGTTGTATGTAAATACACTTCTCGTACCATTCACTCCATGTGAAGAGAGGTGTTGCCACCTCACTTCCTCTATGCCCTCCGCATCTGTGATCCTCAGTACCTGGATCGAGAGATCAATTTCCTGTATTATTCGTTCTTCAAATTCTTCAAACTCATACACACAGGCATACATATATGTATGTGAGAATAGTGAGTATGCGAACACACAAACACACACAAATATATAATGTTGTGGACCATTTTGAACCCCGCCCAAAGGCCCCACAGTTAATAATGTCAGTTAATTTTAAACCACCTGTCACCAATGTCAGGTTATAAAATTTTCACATGCAAAATGAATATATAATCTTACTTAGGTATTGCCGCCCTTGCCCGTGGTGTTTGGTTTGAATGAAATCCAGATAAAACCCACCAGTTTTAATCACAACATGATGTAGGCAGCCTAACACTCTATTGGATCTGTGAAACTGTCCGCTACGGTGAGTCTCCGATTTTAACAGTATTTGTTCTGTCCTATTCCACATCGGTTCTTGGGAAAGGCGGGGCAGTGATTTCAATCGGTCTCGGTTATCAGGGAGAGAGCGCCAGTCCACCCGATTACTTCTTCCTAATCAATCTACAGTGATAACGTTAGCTTTTATAACATTCCATTTATCCCACACTTTTCAAATTCTTCCCAAGTTTATGTTAGAAGTTGTGTTTATATGTATATTAACATCATATAACATTGTTTATTTATGTATATATATTATTAATATTAAGTATATAAATTATATAATATATTATATTGTTATAATATAATAATATTTATCATACACATTATGTATATATATACGATATACAATTTATAGTCATATGTATAATATTACATATACAATATTATCATATGTATTATTTTACCAGGATATTATAGTGCAGTTATAAACCATTATGTATATATACAATATCCAATTATACATATGCTATTATTATATTTATATACTTATACTATAATTATAATATTATATATAACATATATTATAATAATATATAGTACATATACATTATATTCATACATACATATACATATGTAAGTAATAATGTGTAGTATTATATATTATATATGTATATATATTATAGTAGTATTCATATGTATATATGTTATTGTGTAATATATATATATATATATATATATATATATATATACATATGCTAATATGGTGTATCGTTTATATATATAGTCATATTATATAATATAGC
This sequence comes from Penaeus vannamei, assembly GCF_003789085.1. Classification (NCBI taxonomy): domain Eukaryota; kingdom Metazoa; phylum Arthropoda; class Malacostraca; order Decapoda; family Penaeidae; genus Penaeus; species Penaeus vannamei. The sequence goes on from NW_020872547.1 coordinate 239,048, forward strand.
TTCATTCATTCATGTATGTATATTGTATCCATCAGGTGCTAATATAAGTATATTTAATAATATGTTAATATTTATATATGTAATATATACCACATAAGCTACACAAACACTTTTGTTTTCGTATCTTGAATGGAAGCAGCAACACAACACACTTTGTTCGATTGTGATCGTTCATAGAATTTCTTGTTCTTGTTGGCAGGATTAGTAGACTGACGAGTAGGTGGAGTATTCATTGATGTTGCTCTTGTAGTACATAAATGTTTGGTAATTTATTCTCTTATTGTATTGATTTAAGTATAGAGTAGTTAGAGGTTGAGTATTTCTATTGTTCTTGAATATACGACATACACACATCACACCTCAGACAGCACACACACACACATATATATATATAGTATTATATATAAGTCTTAAAATTTAAATATTATATTTAATTATATATTAAGTATAGTTATATATAATACACACTTACACTACAGGACACACACACACACACACAACACACACATCATCAACACAGCACACACACTACACACACACCACACATATATATATATATGGTAATATATTATATATATATTATATATATATATTAGTATATATATTAATTGTGTGGTGTGTGTGTTGTGTGTGTGTGTTGTGTGTGTGTGTTGAAATATCATATTTTATATACAATAATATATAGTATATTATTATATTACATATATATGTATATATCATATATTGTTATATGTTGTATGTATAAATATATACATTTCATAGTTATATACTGTATATATTACATATATAGTTATATTACGTATATTTATAATATATTAATATATATCTTGTATTATATATAATATGTATATTATCTTTAATATATATAACATATGTATATATATATAATATATAATATATGATGTATTATTATATTTGTAATATGTACATTATTCATATGACTATATAGGAATGATAAGAATATAATAGTGTATATATGTCTATGTATTATATACATACATATATATAAATATAGATACCATGACATATATATATATATTATATATATATTATATAAGTATAGTTATATATATATATATGTATATATGACATATATAATATTTATATCTATAATTATATATATATAATATGAGTAATATAATACTAACTATTATATATACAATATAATATTACTATTATTATATATAATAATATAATGTAGATACAACGTATATGTAGTATAGCATTTACATATATAATAGTAATAGTATAGTATTACATATATGTACATATTATATTTATTAATTCAGGTATATATACAAGCCATTAAATATACCATGATGTATTTATAATCTTAATTATGGTATTACTATATATATTTATCTATTTTGTTTGTATATATAATATAGTATAATTATATATATATATTATGTTTGTATATATAATATTAATAATTCTGTATACTATAATATATAATATATGGTATATTATGATGTATATTATATATACATATATATAGTTTATTTATATCTATATATATATATATACTATAGTCTATATATATATATATCATTTGTAATGTAATAATACATCACAAACACACACAGCAGTGCAATTAGCTATGTTCAACTGATTATTATGGATAGTTGTTACTAAGATGAGTTGTTAGCAAAGTATTTACCGAAGGAATACCTTAGCATAGGTTTGGGATAGAGAAGAGATATCAGATCAGTTGTTCAAAGGCTGATATAATTTTAGGGATGCTTAACGACATGAGCTTGGATGTGGTCATCCGTTATGGTATCCGAGTAAATAGAGTTCCAGAATTATCTTGATTATATGGACACAACTACAATTTTGTTTGTATTGGTGTCTTAAGATGGTTAGTTTGTGATTAGTTCTAGCTGTTTTGTATACACACAACACACACACCACACGACACAACACACACACACTATATATATGATGGTTCACTGTTAGTTTAGTGATTTAGGTTATTTAAGTTGCTGATGTTGATTGTCAGTTAGGTATTATGATGGATTAACTAATTTAACTGTTTCCTAACTGATTTGTCACAGACACACACAACAATTCATCACATATATATATTTAATAATTTAGTATATAGTTATTATTCTACTTATATATTCTATATGATTTTATTTATAGTATCACTTAGCTATATTTAATATAATATGTCTATGTATGTATTCTAAGAGTATTAGATATGTACGATATATGTAGCACCACAATATACTATTTGTGAAGTGCATTATATACTAGGTAGTATTATGTATGACGTTATATACTGTAATTATAGCGTCAATTATGGTAATGTTATAGTATAATATAGTAATCACTATACATTACGCATATATATTATATATTATATAATATATATTATATATATAGTTATATATTAGTATAAATATTAGTTATAATATATAAACCATATTACATATATATATGTAGAATATTTACATTATATTAGTATTATATATAATATATTTAGTATATGTATTATGTATAATCATATATATTTTATATATATAATATATATAGAAAATATGATATATATATATATATATATATTAAAATTTTATACATATATATATGATATTTAATATAATAAATAATTAGTATATATATATTATCTATATATAATATATGTTTAGACCGTCTAACATACACAATATGTTTATAATGTACACGACACATGGTCGTGTAGTAATTATTATGTATTCTAAGTATGAAAGATTATTCTATTTATAGATATTTGATTGTTAACACACACACACTACACACACAACACACAACACAACAGTATTATTCGCACACACACACACACAACACCACTACACTTCACCAATAAGGCTTGGCTTAGCTTATTTGTATGATTATAAGATTATTATGTCTGTTATTAATGTGTGATCTTAGTATAGTGATATTGCTTAGCCGATAATTTTTTCACACATCATATATAGATAAGGCACTGTATTTCTTGTATAAGATCAATGTGAATTATAGTTTCGTTAGGTGCGATAGTAATTATGTGGATTCCGTTACTGAGTGAGTGGTTTAAGATAGCTCTGTAGTTAATTTTTAATGAGATTGAACGAGTGGAAGTGTTGTGTAAATAACTGGATTAATTATGAGGATTTGTGCAACACACACATATGCGCTTGTTGTAGACTTGTTAGGTTCTACTACAACACACACTCAACAACACACACACTAGCTCTTAGACACACAACATGGCTGCATTGCAATGATGTGTATATTGTATAGTAGTGATGGGATCGATATTATCGTTGTTTAGTGTTTTCTAGGTTCAAACACACACAAATACGTTACTATGTGTGTGAGGTATTATACTTTCAGTAGATTGTTGCACACACAGCACACATATTGTATATTATAGATATAAGTATATATAATATTATTCTATAGATATATTACTATATATAATTTACATATGATACATACATACATACAATACAATACATAAATAACAGAATTATTGTCACTGATGCATATCGGAAAGTTTTTGTACATATGAGTTTGCGTATATTGGTGATTCCACACATCACAACACACACCCCACACACACACACACACACAACGACACACATGGTTTTAAGACGAACACACACTAACACGCACACACACCACAAACACACATCATAAGTGTGGTACTTCATATTGAGAGGAATTGGTAAAGGGGGTTGCTTGATTCATGTTGTAGTATTTATTTTTCTTCGCGAGTGATAGATCACACAGTAATGCACAAACACACAGAAATATTTATATATATATTATATATATATTATTATAGAATTCATATATTATATATAGATAATGCATATATATATATATAACGTATATTATTAGTAATATAATATATATTTAACTATATTAGTTAATTATATTTTAACATACATACATACATTATATATATTAATACTATATATATTATTATAATTATATATAATGTATACATTATCATATATACTATTAATTAATATATATTTAATTAAGTATAATAGTAGTGTTATATATATATATTATTATACAGATACATATTATATATTATATATATTATTATATATATATATTAATCATAGTATATATTATATATTGTATATATATAATAGTAATTGTTATATATATATATTAATATAGTATTGTATATATAGTACATTATTATTATATTATATATTATACTATATCGTTGTATATATCTATATAGTATATTGCAATATTCTATAGTGCATTTATATTATATTGTTATATATTTATATATATATTTATATAGTCTATATATATATAGTATTATAATACGTAGCTATATATATATATGTTTATATATAATAGTTATTTATAATATAATATGTTTATATGGTATATATATATTAATAAAATAGGTACAGGTAGTATAGCAGTATATACTATTAGTGTTAGGTGTAGTGTTGTATAATATATAGCCTTAATATAAATAAATATTCTATATAATATTATATATTATTATATTTATTTATGATAGATAGAATAGAGTATAGTGTATATGTGTATATATTATATATGTATATATTATATACCTATAATATATATAATATAACTATATAACGTTATTAGTTATATTTATATGTCTTATATATATTTATTTTACATAATTGATACAGCACACCATAGAAGTTATGCTATCAGGTTATTAAGATAGTAACGCATTAAAGTATATATTACACACAACAACATAACACACAGGGTATATAGGGATGATTGTCGTTGATCGATAACTTAGTGATTGATAGTAGTAGTTTTGGATAACCACACACATTGTCACTAGTTATTTACACACACACATTTTATATAAATAGATGTCATAGATTGTTGTGTAGCACACAACACAATATATATATATTGGCATTGTATATATACTTATTATACGCTTATTAACATATAATATAATATACTATATAATTCATATTCAGGCAATTTATTTTTTCAGAACGAGACACAACTCAGAGGAAACAAAGAAAAGCAAGATTGTGTATTCTCATATTCAGAAAGGCTACGTTTCCAAAGTTGTCGACTAAAACCCTCATTTTCGAAAGATATGTAAATTCTGAAATAACATAAGAAAGAGAGAAAGAAAAGTGATTTCTTTATATATTCAAATATCGGATACCTTCTTTTCGTCTGCTCGCTCGCTCTCCTTAAATAAAGGGGCAGCATACACTTCCCTCCTCCTTCCCTCGCCCATGCCTCTACCCTACCCTGCCCCTTACCCAGCAGCCCCACCACAACCCCCCCCCCCCCGCTCAGCTTTCCCTTCAGTGCACTTATTCCTCCTTTTTTCAATATCACGATCAAGGACGACTTTTCCCTTCGGTCGCGCGACTTAAAAGCTCCTGGCGTAGCTCTGTTTTCCTTTTGAATGGACATCAAACGAATTTTAAAATGCATTTACTCGAGAGAAAATGGAATGATGTTTCGTACTTCAAATAAAATCACTTTAAGCAATACAAGACGCAAAAAGTCAATGAGGGCGAGGGACTTGACTCAGACAGACAGACAGGCAAATCAATATGCGTCTCGGATTCGATTCCTCATTTGATCTCTCTGGAGCGTCGTATTCGCTGAATACTGCTTTTTTTTTCTTCTTTTTTTTTAACAATGCTCATCATTCTCATCATCATCATTGTTACTATTAACACTACTGGTACTGTAATTACCATTATCATCGTTAACTTTGTTGTTATCATTATTGTCATTGTTATAAATGGTACTATTACTGTAATTATCATAATTTGCAGAACTACTACTACTACTAGTAATGTTATTATCATTTATATCACTATTCTCATCACCATTATGATAATGATTATTGGTATGATTATAATTTAAACTATCATCATCACTATCATTATTATTGCTACCACTATTATCATAATGATGATGATGGTAAAGATTTTATGATTATTATTATTTTATTATTATCATTATCTTATTAATATCTTTTATTATGATTTTTATACTTCATTATTACTATTATTATTACTGTTTTTATTATTATTATTATTATCATTATTATCATTATCATTATTATTATTAACGTCATCATTATTATGATTGTTATTATTATTGTTATTATTATCATCATTGTTATTATTACTTATATTATCATTATCATTATTGTTATTATTCATCATTGTTATTGACTTATATTATCATTTATCATTATTGTTATTATTATTCATATTCCTTATTAATTGTATTATCATTATTATTGTTGTTGTTATTTTTATTATTATTATTGCTGTTATTATCGTTATTATTATTATTGTTATTATTATCATCTTTATTATCATCATTATCAATATTGTCATTAGTGTTCTTTTTATTCTTATTATTATTATTACCATTATTATTATCATCGTTATCATTATCATGCATATGATTATGCTTATGGTAATGCTTATGGGAATTATTAATTTCATCATCATTATCATCATCATTGTTATTATTATTTTTATTATTATTATTATTGCTATTATTATCACTATTATCATTATCATTATTATTATTATTATCTTTATTATCACCGATATAAATTATCATTGCTACTACTACTACCGCTAATATTATTATTATTACTATTAGGAGTAATATTAGTACAATTGGTATCAATAGTACTGTTGCCATGATTACTAGCAGTATTATTATTATTATAAATACTATTATTCCTTCCCTCCATTCATTTCCTATTTCCTTTTGTTTGTATGTTTCAAGTAATATTATATATTATCATCCATTCAACTTTTATTCCATTAATAATATTTTATGCAGTAGCCAAAGGGCGTGAAAGAGATTTCAACATTATTTACTCTTTAAAAAATATTTCAAATGTCAATTTTTCTCTAAACAATTTTCATTAATCCTGGTAGCTATGTATGTCGGCTGAAAAGTTCATTTAAAACAGATAAACAAAGTTGATATTTAGATCTGCCTTCATTCTTTACGTGCTTTAGCCACTGAAATGAGTGCCATGATTTTTTTTCTTTACACAGATGCTTC
>NW_020872547.1:253603-256103 GCF_003789085.1 Penaeus vannamei
ATGTGTGGTTGAGTTAGTGTGTATATATTATATATAAATATTATATAATATAATTATATATATAATATGAATAATACATATATATGTATGATACATATTTAAATAGATATGATATATATATAAATATGTACATATATATATATAGTATTATATATATATATATATATACTATGAATATATAATATATATATATATATATATATAATAGTTAGTGTTGTTTATGTGTGATGTTGAGTTATTGAGATGTGTGTGTTGATTGATTTATTAGTGTGTGTTGTGTTAGTAGTGTGTGTGTGTGGTAGTGTGTATATGTGTAGTGTGTGTGTGTGTGTATGATGTATGTGGTGTCTCTATGTTTGTTAATTGATTTTATATGAATAATAATTTAATATATAGTATATATATATATATTATATATATATATTATTACTAACAAGGCACTATGGTTATTCCTATGTTACTCACACCTCTGTCCCCGAGCATGCCTTCCTCCTCTGCTCAGACAGCAGGTCAGATTCTGCACTCTTCATTTTGACACTTCTGAGGTGTAAACAAGCATACGCCCTTGCGAGGAGTAGCTGCATAAAAGTATGACTCGTCAGACAGCAAAGGCGGTCACCGGTCACCCTGAGCACCTGGGGCATGGGTCTTTAGTGGGGTCTCACATCTACCTCCCCAATAAACCCTCCAGCCAAGACCCCCCTTCATTCCCCTCGCTTACAAGCCTTACCTTATCAGATCTGGTGGACAGTGGTGGAAGAACTTCACAATGATGATGAATGTTTCTGTTACAAAGATACACTCTTGCCAAAGTGTCTCCTGGCCTCCCTTAATGCCCAGCCATCATTACCAGGTCCTCTTCTGACCCATGCCTACCCACACCATGTCTGACACACTACTTTGTATTGACACCTGTGTTACCTTCCTGATGAAGTTGCTAAAGATGAATTCTCGCACTCTACGACGCCACTCTCGCCACTACGGCTCACCTGTCTCGCCAAATCTTCGCGAACCCTCGTCAGCACACCCATGATGTCGCACTTCTACCCTACTCCATCGATACTTCCTCGCTACTTTTAAAAGTGTACCTTTTTAGTGCCTATACTCGCCCACATCTTACAGAACTTTTTCTTAACGAACAAGCTATTACTAACTCTATATTACAAAATTTCTCACTGTTAATCATTGTTTTTACACAAACAAAGTCACACACTGAGATCTGACTCGTGACAAGCTCTCATCTCACTTTTCATTCATATGCCTTAACCATTCTTAATTGGCCTAGTACTGTTGTCATATCATATGTTGTCTTCACATTACACAGTTTAGTCATTTCTCTCTCTTCTCTCAGAGCAAATAACTACACTTTAATTCATTCAATTATTGTAATATTTGGTTGGCACCGCGTATATCATACAGGTTTAGGGTTATGAATATCATCGTATCTTTCTCTTTTATATGGCGTATTCATTCGTAAATACTTTGTTACTGCTTGTGTTTTCCCTTCCATTCTTTGAATTTAAACATATAGTGTTCTTTTGAAACCACTTTTCGGTTTACGTGCCACGCTTATCGTTTGCTTATTCACACCTACATGTCGAATACCCCCCTCCAACCCTTAACCTATCTACTTCTACATGAGATTCACTCAAGGATTATTAATTGTACTAAGTGCCATACATTTTATAACTGATTCTAACGCTTTAATGACGTTTTCTCTCAATGTTCGATATCTGGTCCTTAGTAATGCTGGAATTTATGCTTCTTTAGTTTAGAGGTATCAATGAATATGTAACATGTAAATGACTGATGGAGTCGATTCTGTTGCAATAAGCCATGCTCTGTAGACACCATGCTTTATATAGGCATATGTAGTTATTATCACCGCAAGATAATTTTAATCCGGCTCATGGCCATAAAAACTGGAATCGCACCCCACCGCATGGAAAGCCTACTACGAAGGAATTGCGCTCTGCTCCATGGATCATTTACACACACACGTTCATACAGCGCTTACGAATCGCGCACTTTTTACTATATGCTCAGGCCCAGCTGCCTACATGTGTCTGAAGCATATAACTTGCTACGATGAAGGAATCACGCCCCGCCGCACAGATTATTCACTCCCTTGCATTCTTCATACAGCACTTAAAAGACGCGCCCAAGACGCACACTTTTAATTTCAGGCCAAGATTGCCTACATGTGTCCAAGGCATAATTACTTGCCTATTTAGCCCGAAGATATGGTTTTTGCTCATTAATTGTTCTCTCTACCAAATGTGATGGCACTCTACTAACTAATCCTAACAACTATGTGATTAACACATTACGTGACAAATATTCTTATTATGCTCTCATTCTTCTAGCCTCTTAACAAGGTTACTGAAAAGTAACTTATACGCCTTACCCCTTTTACTGGCCTGGTACACTAATATATCAGCCTCCCTGAAGACGATGTAGCCCTCCTTACCGAGATGACCTTCTTGTTACCTCCACGCTG
>NW_020872547.1:263603-266103 GCF_003789085.1 Penaeus vannamei
GAGATATTCGTGTTGTCCTGGGTGACTTCAATGCGGTAGCTGGCTGTGATCGAGCTGGATATGAGATGTCTGTCGGTCCCCATGTTTTGGGAGCTGATACCGGCAGCGAGAATAGCCTCCTTTTCCGGGATTTTGCAAGGTCCCAGAAATTGAGGATTTCTGGCTCCTGGTACCAGCGCCCAGACCCACATCGCTGAACATGGTACAGTGATGCGGGTAATGCAGCCAAGGAAATTGACCACATACTCGTTTGCACTCGTTGGAGGATCCTCCAGCATTGCAGGGTGTATAGGAGTGCTGAGTTCTGTGGTACTGACCATAGATTGGTTGTGGCTACCCTCCGAGTCCAATGATCACCCCAGGGTGTTTCATTTGGCCAGGCTGAGGGAGGGGGAATGTGCCCGGGGGGTTGCTTAAGCCGTTGATGGTCGTTTCACAGCGCTCAAAAATCTGACGGACCCTGTACTTCTGTGAGACACCTTCAAGCGTGAAATGCTTGATGCAGCTCAAGAGACGATTGGTGAACGACCGAGAAAAAGGCGAAATTTCATCTTACTGGAGACACTGGATGCCACAGATGCTTGTCGTGCAGCTCGTCTAGTAGGGGATCGTGATTTGCACCATTCCCAGGTGCACAGATCTCGGTCTTTAAGAAGGGACAAGGAATAGTTTATTAGGTTATCTTGCTGAGGAGGTAGAAGGTCACTTCTTAGTAAATGACCTTCGTCCTGCATACCAAGCCCTGAGAAAGCTGAACTCCAAGCCCTCTTCACAGGTGACAGCAGTTCGCTCAGGAAGTGGTCAGATCATCTCAGATCCTGTTGCAGTGTGGCAATGTTGGGCTGAGTATTTTGAGCAGTTGTACCAGGTTGACCCACCAACAGTTAACTTAGATGCGGGTAGTGTCGAGATCCCGTTGCCAGACCCACCCATCAGTGAGGATGCCCCCTCCCTAACTGAAGTTAGGGTGGCGATCTGCAAGCTGAAGAGTGGTAAAGCAGCTGGTATATGCTGCATCCCAGCAGAACTGTTAAAGGCTGGCGGTGAACCTATGGCGCGGGGGTTGCGCACTGTCCTGGCTGCCATCTGGCGGTCTGGTACCATTCCCCCGAACCTGTTGAGGGGTGTGGTCGTCCCTCTCTGGAAGGGGAAGGAGGACCGATGGGACTGCAGCAACCATCGAGGCATCACACTGCTCAGTATACCAGGCAAGGTTCTTGCCCACATCCTTCTGAGACGTATCAGAGATCACCTACTGAGGCATCAGAGACTGGAGCAATCTGGATTCACTCCTGGTAAGTCCACAATAGACCGTATCCTAGCGCTTCGAGTCATTAAAGAGCATCGTCATGAGTTCGGGCGTGGGCTGCATGCAGCCTACATCGACCTCAAGAAGGCATTCGATACGGTGCATCAGGAATCACTCTGGGAGATCTTGAGACTGAGAGGAATTCCAACAAGGATTATTGGACTAATAGCACATCTGTATACTGGTACTGAAAGTGCTGTAAAGTGTGGTGGGGTCCTGTCAAGCTTCTTCCCTGTTAGTTCAGGAGTGAGGCAAGGCTGTGTCCTTGCACCAACGCTTTTCAACACTTGCATGGACTGGATACTGGGCAGAGCTACTGTTCAAAGTCATTGTGGAGCAACTCTGGGCAATATCAAGGTTTCCAACCTTGACTTTGCTGATGATGTTGCCATTCTATCTGAGTCTTTGGAATCCTGGTAGCTCTCAATGCATTTAGTAATGAAGCAAAGCCCTTGGATCTAGAGGTCTGGACCAACACCAAGATCCAGGACTTTAGGGACATATTAGGAGAACCTGTTCAGTCGGTACGTGCTTGCGGTGAGGACATTGAAGTCACAGAGAGATTTACATACCTTGGTAGTGTAGTTCATAACTCTGGGCTGTCAGACCATGAAGTCAGCAGACGGATTGGCCTGGCAGCAGGGGTCATGAACTCTCTCAACAAGAGTATTTGGAGATGCCAGTACCTGTGTAGAAGGACCAAGCTTAGTGTCTTCAAGGCCCTGATAGAGCCAGTTTTGCTATACGGTAGTGAAACCTGGACACTATCCTGCGCCTTGGAGTCTCGACTTGATGCCTTTTGTAATAGGTCCTTGCGCTGGATCATGGGGGTACTGTTGGCAGGACCATGTGTCCAACCAACGGCTACACCGTGAGACTGGCACAGGACCTACTACCTGCACAATCCGTGATCGCCAACTCAGGCTTTACGGCCACCTAGCTTGCGTCCCTCAGGATGATCCCGCCCACGAGGTTGTCTCTGTTCGAGACAGCCCTGGGTGGAGGAGACTTGTGGGTCGACCTTAGAAGTCGTGGTTTGGGCAGATCGATCAAACCTGTCGTGAGGAGCTTGAGATGGGCCGAGTCCCTGCCTGGCGACTTGCCATGAGGGATCCTCGCAGGTACAAGCAAAGGGTGCGACTATGCGCCCCTGTCAGCGTTAGCTCTGCAATGATGATATATATGTGTATA
>NW_020872547.1:281103-283603 GCF_003789085.1 Penaeus vannamei
AATCTTAGAATCTTTGCGTTATAAACCCTTGTTGCCTGTTGCATTAGGCAATGATTGGAGTTATCTCTAAGGCCTTCCCTTACCCCTTTTCATTACTGAACTTAATATCCATGATTCACTAAATTTCTAAGCATGGGCTGTGTCATGTTACACACGATGTCTCTTTTCAGGCGAGTCCGCCCGAGGCAACCGATCGGGTGTTTGATTTCCGCGCCTTTGTTGCTGGTCTCCAAGAGATTATTCTGGAGGATTGAAATAATTATGCTAGACCTATCATTAATACATTATTATATGCAAAGTAGATCATTTGAATTGCATAGATTTGATTTTATAATTGATGTACAATGAAGCATAAAGCTGATAAGAGCTCACAGCAAAAGGTGATAGTTTAAACATTAATGCATTAATTGATAGCAACGTTTTTTATAACACGCAGGCAATTACCTGATGTCACTTTTTTAAACAGAATCATCCTACATCGGGCAGTCATCTGAACAGAGAAGCGCTCTAAAATGTTGATGGAATATACATGGTACTTACTATCTGACCTGAAAGAGGAAGACAAATATGCTCTCTGGACAAGTAGAACATTATCATGGTCATTACAACTTATTTGAAACAGTCTGTGGAATACTACCTTAATAATGTGGCATTAATGTATTTTCATTGGCAACATATTTTGCTGTATATACGTATTTGAAGAGGATTGTGAAAAAGAATCTGTTGACTAAATGAGTGTTTTTGGACTTGTAATGTAAGCAAAGGATGTGACTGATCAGGGGTCAGGTAAGATATGCCATGATTAATATTCATGAACAAAGCGTGACTTTTAGCTACCAGGTGGAATTCCTTTGTCTTGGAACAATGAACTCAGCAGAATTGTATATCTTTTATAAAATCATTGCTACACACACACACACACACACACACACACACACACACACACACACACACACACACACACACAGATAGGAAGTAGATACAGACAGAGAGAAAGAGAGAGGACAGAAAGATTCAAAATTTGTGTCTACGAAAAAGCTCTAGGAAACATCTGAACCATTTCATCTATACATAAATATGCCCTTACAATCGTTCAACCGACCGGGAAGTCAACCGATTAAGGTACGCGTTTTTTTTTTTACCTTCCGTTTCGGCGAATAGTATCAATAGGTAAAGAAAATAAGTATTCGTAAAATCTTCAAAAAAAAAAAAAAAAAAAAAAAAAAAAAAATCTTACCTTCTGTCCCTTCGTAAGACAATTCTTCCTAGATATTTCACAGTCGAGTGCCCCGGCATTAAAGTTATTGAAATAGCATTACGGGATTAGGGTACGAACACCCATTTGTGATCTTAAAGTTTCCACGTCTTGATAATGAGGTGAGAATAGCATTATGGCATTGTCCGTTCCTCCTTTACGGGCGCCAGCTTTAATGTCAAAAGAAGTTTGCGTCTGTCAAGTGCCATGCGAAGTAGGCAATTTGGGTAAGAATAAACCGAGAACAAAAATAAGGAAGGTAGTAAGAAAGAATCCAGCAGAATTACAAAAGTAATCACAGCAGGTTACTGAAAATCCGATGATCCTTTCAGAGTAAATGGTTCTACAATGTGATGATCACAATGATGATGATGCTCGTGGTAGTGGTGGTGATTGTGATATGACGATGATGCTGATGATGAGAGGAGGAGTAGGATGACGATGATAATGATCATGATGATTATAATGAGAACGATAACAACGTTTGATAATGCGGTCCGCATCCAAACCCTGGAAGAGAACGCTGATATCCCGGGGAAATTTACGTTCTAGATAGGTAAATTTCCAAAAGAAGGTACATATTATGCAAATTCGATCCCTAACCGTCTTAACGAGTGCTATGTTCAGCCAAGATAAGAGTGCTTTACATACTAACACAGATCTGAATCCTTTCAATGAGTGTACAAGAGATGTACAGCCACTGTTAGGATGGAGCCATTAAAGTATACTCCGTATTTGACGGCCTGCAAGATGCACGGTCATTTTTTTTTTTTTTTTTTTTGGGGGGGGGGCGTCTTATATGCCATTAAATAGTGAAATCGTATCGCGCTGGTAGTCAGGATACTGCAAATGAATCGGGTTTGATTCATGTGTACCGCTTGAAATTAATGAGCCACGGTAATTAGAGATATTGCAAAGTGCGTTCGATTTTGACAAGTTTCCTTTCCTCTGTCCTAGACTTTGTATTCTTCATTATGTAGGAGAGAGCCTTTCCATTAATATCTTTGGCTACAGGAGCGTTGATGATCCACGGATTCTTTAGGATATATTCAATGATGTATGATTATTCAATGAGATGAAATTGTGGCAATGACAAATGATAGAGCAATGATGACACCAACCCAATATTAGAGAATAAAAGTAGCAACAACTAAAAATTGATTCCAGAAAAAAGTCAATCAGAACGTATCTGAGGACCGCCGCCTCCATCGCCAAGGTTCTTTCCCGACCAACTCCCTTGATGTC
>NW_020872547.1:308603-316103 GCF_003789085.1 Penaeus vannamei
TTATTACGCCATTATATACTATATATTATAGTATATATATATTAATATTATACTATATACTGCTATTATATGCATATTAATTATACATATATAAGTAGCATATACTATATACTCTTATTATTATATATATATATATATATATATAATATACCAACGTATAGATTATATATATATATATATACTATATTATATTATATACTTACTATACATAACATATATAATTATATAATGATACCAATATATAGTTACTATATTATAACATATCTATACATATACTAATACATTAATATATACTAACTATAACTATCCATAACTATACGTTAGGTATATATATATATTATAATATACATCTACATATATCAATCAATCCGATCCATCCCTCACCGCGCGCTTGCACATGGATGCAACGACGCGTTCGCTCGAATCCTACTCGGTTACACGACCCACATACTGAACAAGCGCTCGATGCCCAACTAGGCACTACGACCAGCGTCCCATGGAATTACTCCCAACTACTCATACATGAGTAAGTATAGCACAGTTTTACACACAGGTCATCGTGGGTACTCGGATATAATTATATCGAAACAAGCAGAACAATACGAAACTACTATTACACTAATAATCACACTATATATAACTATAAATGTAACATCTAACTATATATGTATGAATATTTATTAATTTACAGTATAACGTTATTATATATGCTATATATAGACTATGCTAATATACTTTATTATATAATTTTAGTCATGTATGTAAAAATTATGCATAAACATACATAAGATATACTGCAATATTTTCATATGTATGAATATAGTTGCTATATTAAATAACATATAATTATCAACGACCATCATGAAATGTCACCGGCCACCACCAAACGCGCCTCTAACACAACTCCAACTCCAATCTACGAGACAGCGGCATATGTAATAATAGCATATTTCATATATATGCATATATTTTACACACACACATGGACAATTTATTAAGGTATATATATTATTAATAGTATATATCTATATTATATACTAAGTATAATCTACTAAATAATAATATTATATATATATATACTGTGTGACTACTGTCGTGCTGACAAATGTGTAGTGTGTGTGTGTGTGTGTGTGTGATGTATCCCAGGAATTGTGCTTGTATGTATGTACCTATTACGCTACATACTATATGCGCACTATACTATATATATATATCGTTGTATTATGTACTGTATCAACTATACATCAGTCTATATATAATATAGTAGCCTATATCATATATATATCTATATATCATAGATGGTAACATACATCATCATCATATAACATCTATCAACTCAATCAATCCCCACGCCGCTATACTACTATACCTACTGAATACATATATATATGATAATCGCTAAACCATATAATAGTATATATTATAATATGTATATACATCTACGTATATATATATGTATATACTATATATAAGTACTACTACCTTACCTATACTATAGTACTATAACCTAACTATTATATACACTAATAGACTACATACCCATATATAATATATATATACTATATACCATATAAGTATATTTTACTCTCATACATTAATGATACTATATATAAATATCATAAAACTATATAATTTCTACATAATATAGATATAATACCTATTACTTCTATATACTACTTACTATATCATATCACTATAATCTTAGTAGCTACATATGCTAGTCCAATACATATACACACGACCCTATAATCAGGCTATATGAGCTCCCATACTATATAATGCCCTACTACCTACAGTTATTAAATTTATACCTATTTAATTATATTATATACTTATAACTACTTATATACTACTATATATCATTATTACATATATATACATATATGCATGTATATGTAGTATATATGTAATATAATATATAAATATAAATATATATATATATATATATATATATATATATATATATATATATATATATATATATATATATATATATATATATATATATATATATATATATATATATATATATTATATATATTGCACACACATATACATAAATATATGTGTTTGTGTATGTGTGTGTGTGTGCGTTTGTGTGTATAATTAGGAAAGGAATATTATCCTTTGTTTTATAATCGTATTTTTTCTTCGACGCACCGACGCTCCTTTCAATAATTTTCGAAAGACCTTTTTTCCTATTAAGTTGGAGGCCATTCTGACAAATTAATGAAGCATGGAAAATCACAGACTGCCCTATTATTGTAGTGAAATCTTTTGTAATCTGATTAGTTAATTTTAATATCTTAATTTTATCCTTGATTTTTCTTCTGTTCTTGCGATTCAATTATTCCTTTAGTTATAAAACATGGTAGCGAGGGTTACTAAAGGCACTGATTTTCAGCTTTCCTGAGACATATGAAAAATATGTACTTTGTGCATAATGACAAACATTTCTGAACTGACAAGAGTATGTATATTAGTCTCACATTCACATTGAGGAAATCCTATCATAATCATAAACCAATACTTAACTCTGTTTCTGGCGAGAGAATCCACTATCAAATACAACATGGTTGCCCAATGGCTGGCCCCAGCCTTGTATGTATAAGGATCTGGCTACGCTCGTCGAGACACCTTCTTGACAGGACCCGAGATGTGCAAAAACGACTTAGCTATATGTTGCTGTTTACCTATTGCAAGGCCTCTTTCGCTAGTTTCGCGTACGCAAAGTGAGTGGTGGACTACTGTCTCTCTCTTGCTCTTCACATTTTTTTTCTAATAAACTATTTTTATTTGTAGTTAATAATAAAAGCTTATTTATATATATATTTTTTCAATGAATGCCCTCGGCGGGTCCGTCAGATCTGCCGAGTGCGATTTTCCAGCCTCCGTCCTTTCTCCTTGACATGTCGCGGAGATCCAGAAGGTGGAGGTCCATCCAGAATCGCGGATGCGCAGACGGGGTACTCTCCACCTTTGTATGGCTCTGAACATCACGGGGGGAGATCAGTATGACGTGCGCCCCATGTTCAGTTTGCCTGTCCCTCGATGTGTCCGAGATGATAGCGGACAGCCTCGGTCGAAATAAAATGCGGGGGCCTATTGGCAGATACAGCAGCAGATTGGCTGAAGGCAGAGCCTTGCAAATACTGTGCATCTCATAAGTAACCTCAACCTGTTGAAGCATCTACGAGTGGACTTCCAAAAAGGTAATTAACAAAGACAAAATAACCTGTAAGGAAACTGGATTTACTATTGGTACCATAGTATTAACCGAACAGGATATATAATGTAAATATGAATTAAATAATTTTCTTGTCAGTTCTGAAGTGTCGATCAGAAAGAAATCAGCAACCATAACACCCAAAACGGTAAACGTAATCCATGAATCTGTCAGGTGTCTACAGGGTCACCAAGCTCATCCCAATCACCACATTCGTACTCTCCCTAACCATCCTCATCGTCTGGAAATTCTAGTTCTTCTCTGGCAAGATAAGACTTCTTTTAGTTGACATGAAAAGTCTTACGATAAAGGATAAAAGTAGATGACAGGACCTATCTTCTTCATAATTCGTGTTGGCCCAATCCATCTGGGTCCTAAACTCCTAGCTTCGGCCCGTGCTGCCCTGGGTGCGTATTTAACCATGATTAGGCTTCAACATCAGGACGAAACTCTTCACCTTTCAATTGCATTATATAACCCAGGAATTCCGAGCTCGACATGAGGATTCCACTGCTATCATCTTCGCGGCATGTAGTCTACCTCGTAAGGCTTCAGCAGCGTCAGATGCGTCCACTTGCGTGTTTGTAATTCCCACGGGAAAATGACTATGCTGACCAGTTATGAGATGCAGGGGCTGCTTCCCTGTACTTCTGTGCACAGCCGTATTGAATACAAGGCGGACATTGGGCAGCATTGTGGGTGACTTTCCATGAGAGTCGCCAGGGAATCCTTCACAACTGTTACTTCGTTCAACCATGCCATTTGTCTGAGGATGATAAGCCAACATAATTGAAGTGTTGGTCTCTAAAAGTTGCCAAACATGCGAAAATAAATCAATTGTAAATTCTGAACTATTATCGGTCTAGAGAATATAAGGTGCTCCAAAATTAGTTACATAATGTTGAATATAGGCAGTTACAATTCCTGCATCTTTAGAAATTAAAGGTATAAGTTGTATGTATCACACAAGATGATCGATTATACTCAGCACATGCCTGTTTCCACTGTTAGAGATAAGCAAATCCAAAATACCGGCAGAAACCATTTCATATGGTTGAGAAACCATATCTTTGCCTTAGGATTTTGTCAGCAGGCTACCCTTTTACGTCTGTGGCAAGTATTACCTTTCACATATAACTGTTTCTGGAAGCATATTGGGAACGTAGAACAAATCCCATAACAAGCAATATGTTATACAGACTCCGGGATGAGCAACGATAACAAATGCATGTGCCACTTTTAATGCTGCCCTTCATAACTTATGTGAAATAACCAGTTGATGTAGAATCTTGTCAGGTGAATGTCTAGCATGAAACACATTATCCTTTAGTTCAACTTCAATGAAGGGAAGAAGTCGTTTTCTTCTTGGCATGGCTTTCTCCTGTAAGTACTCTACAACTGCATGTCACAGGGGATCTCAATGTTGTGTTTGCTTTACATAATCTGCCTCCAATGGTGCTTCTTCACCGACAGCTGCAACAAGTCTGTTGGGAGATCAGAGACATGATGAGATGCACCAGGTTTAAATTTTAATGTGTATTGATAGATTGATAATTCATGGTAGGATACCTGGTTTCAGCATCATGCAACTTCCTGGAAAAATAACTCGCCGCACATGGTAATTCTTTGTCATCCCACTGGCGAGCTTTGAAGGTCTTATGGATATCAGGCTTTCTTAGTACAGGCGCAGATGCAAGGCAGTTCTTTCAGCTTCTGAGAGGCTTCTTCCAAAGATGTTCATTTGAATTATCGTCCTTTGGTCATAATGGAATAAATATGGTTTTGAAAGAATCCAGTGCAAATAAGAAAACACCACTTTTTTTTTACATTAAAGGGAGCCACTATTTCTATTATTGTTTCCAATTGGTCGAGTTCCCTTAGGTGTAATCATGAATCTAACAAACATGAAACGTTGCACAGTAAACTCGCACTTATCTATGTTCAGATGGTACCCAGACTGATCTAAAAGCTCGGCTTTTTTCAAGATGCTCCAAGTGTTCCACGACAAAACACAGTTCATGGTACATTGAATGGTGCTAGGGACAGTAGCCAAGCCAAATGGAGGACGACGGAATTGAAACCGTCTGTATCCGTTAGAGAAAGCAGATTTTAGTTTGTTCTTTGGGTGCACAGAAATAGTCTAATATTACAATCATGCATCTAGCATGGTAAACCACAAAATCTCACTCAGCTAAACTAAAGTCTCTTCCACTCTAGGCATTGGGTAGGAGTCTGCCACAGTAATTTGGTTTAAGCACCAGTAATTGACGCAAAAATTTATGCCTCCACCCTTCTTTTTCACCAACACCACAGGAGTCAACCATGGCAATGTTGAAGGTTGTTTGCCTTCATCTTTCAATATATGGACATATTCTTCTATAAATCTCTTACAAGTCTCGGGCATTTTCCACTGGTTCATCTGAAGTGGGCCTGTTTCGATGCTCAATGCTTGGTACCATTCCCGTTTCCTTGAATAAGCCTGGGTACTTCTCTAGTATGTGGGCCCAGGCGGGCCTCTATCTTTAGCGGAGCTTCACCATCCACAATATACACCATAGGTATGGTCCACACCAAGGAAAATCATAAATTCGTCCTAATAATCGAAATCCTTCAGCCCATAGAAATAGTCGAAATCGTCGGTAAACTCGTTCATGCATATTTTTTGATGACTTGACATTCATTTTACTCTTCCCCAGAGGCAGATTTACTTCTGCTTTGGACGAATCTCGTGAGATTATATAATTAATCTCTTCGACCTTTACAAGGAGCGAACAATTTCTGATTACAGCAGCGTTTTCACTGCATTTACCACCCAGATATTAAGAAATTATTTTCCACATCACTACAACAGAATCTACATACGACAGACAGGCTATCTTACTCGGAAATGTGTAACATTCTCTTTGATAAACCTTCCCGACTGAGCGGAATAAATTGTATTTCTGTAGACGTACTATAAACTGTGCATTACACAAGTGGAGGGCTCACTAATCTCCCTAGTATGTAAAGATTCTTCATTTGAAATTCACTGATAATCTAACACCTTGTAGGGAAAAATAAAATGTTGATCAACACAGAACCTGGAAAAGTCAAATTTGAAACAACATACATGTTCAGACACCTTGAAACGGTCGTTATTTTCACTGTGCACACTTATGAAAGTACCAGAAACACCTGTTAATCTTCTACGACCATTACATTTGCAAGGGATATTTAAAGTATACCTAGTCTCACTCTCAATTATAGTAGCCTCAGAGTCCACGAATGCTACAATCTCAACTCCATTAACATCTTAAGGTTTTATTGACTAGGTCAAATTTAGTGTTTTCATTTAGTGTTTTTGTATGCAATATCTCGTTACCACATCAAGAATGTGTGCTCCACTTATCTTCTATCTACTAACTATGCACCACTCATCTATCACTATTGGCACCTTCGTCAGGAACATTTAACTTGAAGAAGACAGAGAACTTACAATTAGAGCCGTTATTCAGTAGCAATTTACTTAGAGGACTAAAATCATGCACAGTTTGTTTACGCTTGATATGACTTGTTCGTTTCTGTGCCAGGGGAGGAAGTGACATTGACTTCCTTCCTATTTCCAAGAGAGGGACAATAGCGAAGCTATATGAACTGGTTTCTGGCAAGTAAAACATAATATGGGTCCTATTCTTCCTTTTGCTCTGTTTAGAATCATGAGTATTAGTCCGGCGAAACTCGCAATATCGCTCTGCTTGCCTCTTTACAACAGCTGTCTGGTGGGAATAACCCTGTGGGTTATTCCCACCTGTGTGTTCCAGACTCGTACACGGTCCACCACCCGTGGAAGAGGAAAGTCCTCTCTCAGAGCCAACATTTCTCTTAGCCACTGTGGTAACCAATGAAGACAAACACTTTTTATCAACTGTTCAGTGTAGTTCCTATATCCCTGCCCCTTCTAACATGACATAAAAGTCTAAGGGTGCTTTTGCGCCAAGACGATTTTCATACAATAACGAAAAGAATTCCGCGCGAGCTTTAAACTCAGCCCATATCGTGATGTCACACAAAGGCGAGTTAATTAATAGATCAGCTGCACCGCTGCACGTGGAACGAGCTGAACGAATGTAAACGTCAACAGTCAGAGGTCTTTTGAAGTTTTCTATGGATCTAATCATGTCACTAGTTCATGGTTCCTCTTTAATGGTTCTGGTGCGGAAATTTTTGCCTTGAATGTGAGAATTACGGTCTTATCAATAATATACTCTGCATGCTGGGCAGAACTCTTTTCACGA
>NW_020872547.1:341103-346103 GCF_003789085.1 Penaeus vannamei
GAAAAATGGAGAGGAGCGACTGGTGGGGAGAGGAAAGAACAAAAGAGGGTTGAGTGACAAAGGAGGGGAAATTAATTAGGTATTGTAGAAAAATGTCAAGTAGTAGTAGTAGTAGTGTACACGCACAGGAACAAGAAGTAGGAAAAATGTAGCAGAAAAAATGTAGAATTATATAAGCAAAACAGGAAGACCCATACTGCATGCATAGGGGAGCTGTTGCTGGATGGGAATGACAAGGTTGGGATTGTTGGAAAGGATGAATTATTGATAGGAAGAAGAGCTTAGCGGGAAGGAAGGGAGATTTATTGCTGGGGGAAGGGAAGAAAAGGATGTTTAGTTTATGACGAGGAAACACAATTTGCGCCGTTTCCACTCTACGCTTTGTGTTGTTGACTTCGATTGAATGGAACGAGGAATGTATTTTTCTTCCGATTTCCCCTTCTTTTGTATTTTGCCCTTTTCTATGAAAAAAAAAGTTCAGCCTCTATATAGCTTTCAACATTGCAATATTTTCTTATAATCAATTATTTTTTTCTTATATTCACTCTCGAATCGAACTCTGGTCAGTTGTAGACCCATTAAGCAAAAACGTTCTGGTTACTATGTAGAAACGGTTTCAGATACATTTTGTTCAGCCACGGTCAGTCTGCAATTCACATTCCTACATGCATGCCCCATTACACGCATGCCTAGCCTCCCATCCACTCCGGCAAAGGAGCGACGAATGCCCACAAATCAGTCGGAATTGCTTCGTATCGGAGCGCTTGGTTCGGTTCCTCTTGAAGCAATGCACATATTTTCCGAGCGTGCCACCGGCTTCACCCGGGTGGCTGATTGGATAACGGAGGGGCAGCTGCTGCTCGCTTCTGTATCAATTATGGGCTCTTGTTCGCTCGCTGAATTATTATGGCTCGTGCGGGCGTTGGTGTATGACCTCTCAGAATGCGGAAAAAGTTGGGCGTACACGGCGCACGCACGAACGCACGTATGTGTATTTGCAAGTAGCATGGGGTGGTATATACATATTCATAAAGTGGTATTTTCATAATATATAACTGTCGCAATTGCTTTTACCGCTATTCCTATTATTGTTATTATCAATATTGTATTTTCAGTTATTCATTTTAAAGAGGCTTTTTGTTGTTAGTCGTTTTATTGACGTTGCCTTTATTATTAATGATATACTTCATCATTATGCTTTTACAAGTAAAAGCGATAATGACATGATATCAATGTGCATTATAACTCTGCTTGTGTTTCGTCCGCACGTTACGCTTGCACTTTACACACACTTACAGGCAGGCACAAACGCACACATACATACAGGCAGGCACAAACGTACACACACATACACTCAGGCACGAACAACACACACACACACAAATGCGCGCGCACACACACAGGAAACAAAAAAATACGCATACACAGCTACACACACACGCACGCACATATACAAGCAGACACAAACACAGGGTCTAAATAAATACGCACACACACACACGCATAAAGACATATTGAAACTTTGTTATTATTATCATTATCATCATTATTGTTATCATTATTATTGTTGTTGTTGATGTTGTTACTATTATTTTATTATTTTTATTATTATTATTATTATTATAATTACTATTATTATCATCGTCCTTATTATCATCATTATTGTCATTATTGATATCATCATCATTTGTATTATCAGTAGTAGTAATAGTAACAGTAGAAGTATCGTTGTTATCAATATTATTATCAATATTATCTTTAATGTTAAGAAGGAAGATAGGAGACCAGAGGAAAAGACGGGAAGGAGAAAGGGGGAAGGGGAAAAGGAAGACGAAGGGGGGTTAAGGAGGGAAAGGAGGGAGGGAGAAGGGTGCTTAATGAGACAATGGCGATGGAGAAGAGAAGAGGGAGGGGGGAGTGAGAAGGGGCTCACAGAGAAAAGGGAGATAGGGAGAAAGAAAGATATTAAAGATAATAATAATCATAATAGTTACCAAAAGAGGGTCACTGATGCAATCCTTCAAAAAATTCCTGGATCTGGATCATGATCCGGATCACTACCAAAATTTAATCTTTGGCTAAGACGAACCTCTGGTAAAAAAATAAATAGATAAATAAGAATCTGTTTATAACGAACAAATAAACAAACGCGACCAAAAACATAACCTCCGAGGTGGAGGTAATAGAAATTTAAATAATATTAATGGGAATAACAACAATACTTATGATAATGATAATGCTAATTATTACGATAACGGTGGTGATGATAATAGTAATAATAATAATAATGATAATAATGATAAAACAATGATAATAATAATAATGATAATAATAACAATAATAATAACAACAATAATAATAACAACAATGATGATAATGGTAATAACAATAATGATGATAATAACAATGATAATAATGAAAACGATAATGATAATAACAATGATAATAATGAAAACGATAATGATAGTAGTAATAGAAATTATGATAACAGTAATTTTTACAACAATTGTTATGATAAGAATAATAAAAACGATAATGATGATAGTGATGACAATAAAGCTATAATTCAAAAAAAAAAAACATATTTTAAAAAATGATGAGTATAACATTGATAACGTAAAGATGATATTGATCACTTTTATACCAATTACTATTCATATTATCATTATCATTTTCAGTAAGCGTTTATCATTACTAATAATATCATTATCAATATTTTCATTATCATAGTTATTGTTGTTGGTGTTGGTGGTGCTGTCATCATCATCATTACTATTATTTTTATTATTATTATTATTATTATTATTATTATTATTATTATTCCTACTACTACTACTACTACTTTTATTATTATTATTGTTATCACTATTATTATTACTATCATTATATTACTATTATTATCATTATCATTATTATTATTATTATCATTATCATTATTATTATTATATTATATTATTATATTATATTATTATTTTATTATTATTATTATTATTATTATTATTATTATTATTATTATTATTATTATTATTATTATTATTATGATCATTACTACCAATATTATTATCATTATAATTATAGTTATTATTATTTTTTGTTGTTACTACTATTAGTTGTAGTAGTAGCAGTATCAACAATATTATCATCATCATTATAATGATGATGATGATAATTCTGTTAGTATTGATGTGTTTTATGATGATGATACCGTTGATAATAAATATGACAACAATGACTATAATGATAACGACAATGATAATAGTGAGCATAATGATAAAAATAACATTAATAGAAATAATAAAGATAACAGTTTTAAGAAGATGAATAAGAAAAAGACGAAGATGAAGCGAAAGAAGATTCATAATATCAGCAACAACAATCACAAGTATCATTATAATTAAGTTAAGAGAATTAAAGCAAATATAAGAAAAAAAAAGCAACAGCAGCAGTGATGACAATGATAATGATAATAATAATAATGATAAAAACAATAATCATGGTTATGATAACGATGATGACGATAATGTCGATGATGATGATGATGATTATGATAAGAATACTAATGATGATAAAAGTAACAAAAATAATAGTAAAAATAGCAATAATAATGTTAATACTGATAATGATGATAATAACAATCATTATAATAATGATAGTAATAGTAATAATGGCAATGATAATAACAGTATACTGTGATGATAACAAAGATAATATTACAAAAATAACAATAATGATAATACTATACAAATGTATTTATTATTGATATTATTGATAATGACAATAGTGATAATGATGATAATGATAAAAATAATGATAGTAATGTTAATGATGATAGTAATAACAAAAATAAGGATAATGATAGTAAAGACAATAATGATGACAACAAAAATAACAACTGCAGCATTAATAATAATAATGATAATAATAATAACAAAGATAATGATAGCAACAATAATAATAATAACAAAGATATTGATAGTAGTTATAATAATAATAATATATAATTGTCAAGATAATGGTAATGAAGTTAATAATGATAATTATTGTTAATAAAAATTATAATAATCATATTAGTAATAATTCTATGACAATAATAGTAATGATAAAATAGTAATACTACTACTAATAGCAATGATAATGATAATTACAATAAAGCAGAAAATAATACTAATAATGATGTTAAAAATTATGTAAATAATAATGATATAATAAATGGTAATAGCATCATTAATGATAATGATAATGATGATAATAAGAATGATAACAATAATGATAACGAAAATTATCATATAGATAATTATAATTAAGACTGATTATGATAATAGTAATAATACTAATGATAATAAAAAATAATGATGATAATAAAGATAATAATAATAATAATAACAATGATGAAAATGATAACAGAGTTAGTAATAATAGAAATAATGGTAATAATAATAACAAAGATAAAAATGATAATGATATTAAGAATATAATAAAAGAAATAATGACAATGATAATAGAAATAATGATAGTAAAAAAAAAAAATAACAATAATAATGAAAATAATAATAAAATAATATTAACAATGATAAAAAATACTTGTAATAATGATTAATAACATTATTATCTTTATTATAACATTTTTGATATTATCATCATATTGTTGCTGTTATCAATGTCATCATATTTTTTTATTATTTTCATTGTTATCATCATTATTGATGATATTTTTATCATTATCATTATCATTATTATTATTAGTAGTAGTAGTATTAGATTCATATCATTATAATTTTTTTATCATCATGATTACTATCATTACCATAATTTGTAATATAATTAATGATGTTATTATTATTATTATCATTATTATTGTCGTTGTTGCTGTTATTATTATTATTGTTACTATTATCTTTATTGTCAATATTATCTTTATTGTCAATATTATCATTATTAGTTTCATTATTACAATAATTATTATTATTATTATTATATTATTATTATTATTATTATTATTA
>NW_020872547.1:371103-373603 GCF_003789085.1 Penaeus vannamei
AAGAGGCAGCGGGGAAGGGAGAAAGAGGGTAGAAGGTAGGAAACAGGAGGATGAAGTGAGAGAACGGAAAGAGAAATATCGAGAGGAAGAGGAGAAGGGAATAGGAGGATGAAGGAGCGGAGAGAACGGAAAAAGAAAGATCGTGAGAAAAATGGAAAGAGGAAGAGGAAGATGGAATGGGAGCATGACGATGAAAGGGAATAAGAACAGAAAGAGCGAGAGAAAAGGAAAGCAGACGAAAGGAAAGAGAGGGAAACTGAATGTTGAAGGTAGATACGGAGATAAACTATGAATAGAAATAGGAAGAGAGGGTTTTGGGAAAGAGGAACGCGTGACAGTCCAAAGAGAACAGGAGAAAAGAGGAAAGGAAGATGAAGAGGGAAATAGATTAGGAAAAGTGAGGGTGAGAGACGTTGGAGAGCTGATAGGGGATAGGGAAGAGGGAAGCCGTGGAGAGGAAAATGAAAGAGGAAAAAGGGAACAAAAAGAGTGAGGCACAAGTCGAAAGCTAACAGAAGAGATTGAGGAAGGGAGGAAGAGGGTAGAAGCTAGGAAAGGTGATCTGAAGTAGTAAAGAGAATGGGAGGAGAAAACGGATAAGAAAGGGTAACACACACATTGGTTTATAGGTATGTGATATGGTCAAATTATGTGTCTTGAATGCCTCTATCACGGACACACTCACATGGTGCTGTTGCTGATGACTATAATGATATTGCATAATGTTTTTGTTATTATCAATTATTTCTGCCTTTCGTGCTATTGATGATGTTGCAATTTCTAATGTTTTAACCACGATTGTCGTTATGATGTTGAATACTTTTAATTTGTCTCATCATTGTTATTCTTATATTTCCGGTGACAATGGAAGAGATGGCAGCTGTCCTAGTTTCGATTAAACAGTCGTCAGTACAACCAGTGGCCATTTGAACAACTTAACCAGTGATTGAACCAACTAGTAACAAATGGTTCAGTGGACAATTCGACCAGTGGACAACTGACCAACACCTTTTTGGGTCAGCAACACTGAACCAAAGGCAAATAAACCAGAGGACAACCAAACCAAGGGGCAGTTGAGCGAAACACGCGTACCGTGAATTGATGCCGCTTACAAGAGTTTTCTGCCTAAAGCAATCAAAGCCATTTGCTACTCGGGGCAAGAACACTAACATTCTACTTCAACCAATTCTCTAATCAAATCACTTCATGTGCATAAATGGAATGAAATGAAGTGATTAAAGAAATAAATATATAGAAAACAAAATTGACAATTGATTAAGACTTCTATGAAAGCATCCTTTAACAATAATCTATGATATACGGTGAGTATATCGTTACAATAATTTGCAACACATATTTCACAAAGGTAGAATCACATAAACATATCAGAGAAGTGGTTTAAAAAGTACTCATGTAATCTTTTTTATGAAATAAAAAACGTACCCATTGATTGATCCATTCAATTATCATATAAATATAGACAGATCTAAGAACAGAATATCGAGGCTGAAACTGCTTATCCACGGCAAAATATATAACCACGCTTATGTATGCTGCATGCATGCCTTTTTTATCACTGTGTGGCTATGTGTATTATTAATGCCTGTGTGCAAGTATGCATATATGCAAAAAAAAAAAAAAAAAAAAAAAAAAAAAACTGCATTTTAACATTCCATTTATGTATATATGCAAGTGGTGAAACACACACTGCATGTAAACAAGAGTAAAAAGTCGGTAGTTAAAGACTGCTCACATTCATGAAGTAATTCTTTATGATGATTTTCATTCTTATTATTCGTCTATTTAGATTTACAGCCATCTAATAGTCGTCTCCTAGTTAATCACATTGGAAAGAAAACTTCCTATACGAAATATTTCCAAACCGTGGCAGCCAATGTTAGTATCTGATACGGTATTCTTCATAAAAGAAAAAAATATGTCATTACTGTAAAAGAAAACATATATCTTCCACGTTCAATGGCCCAACTACTCACCGGCTCCATTATCACTTAGTTTAATAGTTCAAGTGTTGTTGATCCTTTTATCTATTACCAAGAGGGGGAGAAAGATGATGTGAAAGATGATCATCACCACCGTCTTCATCTTCATCATCCTTATCATCGTCATAATCATCGTCATTATCATTATTATTGTTACCTCCGCCAAGGTTATGTTTCTGGTAGCGCTGGTTAGTTTCTATTTTTTTTTTTTTTTTTTTTTTTTTTTTGCTACAGGTGTATGCCATTAAATTTTGCTGGTGGTCCGGATCCAGGATGGGTAGCATTATCATCATCATCATCATCATCATCATCAAAATTATTATCATTATTACTATTATCATTATTATTAATGATTGTTATTATTGTTTACCATTATCAAATTTGTGATCATGATCAACATCACGTGCCTCCCTTTGATGTGGAAGCTCTTCACAGGAATGACAGCAGAAGAGATGTATAGCTACTTAGAAAGAGGGAATCCTCTGCCAGAAGAACAAAGG
>NW_020872547.1:386103-398603 GCF_003789085.1 Penaeus vannamei
CACTGCCGCTGCACGCGCCGCCGTGCACCTTCTCCACGTCCTTCTCGTGCTGCTGCTTCCTCCTCCGGCTGGTGTGGCAGTAGCAGTAGGACACCAGCACGGCCACCACCACCAGGAACCCGCCGATGCTCCCCAGGATGACGGCGACGTCCTCCAGCTGCAGCTCCATCACTCCCACGGGCCGGCCGGATCCGAGCTCTGACGTAAGTGTGTAGTTGCCTGAGAGAGAGAAAGAGTTAATAAAGGGGAATGTGAAAGAAAGGGCAGCGAAGGAGGAAGAGAAATGAAGATAACAGACAGCAAATAATATCAACATCGAGAATATTTAAAACAAGAGAAAAGAGCAAATAACACTTCCAAGACCATTCGCATCCAGAGAGAGCACATCCATTGCTACCTACCTGAAGTGGTGAGAGCAGGCTGTGTCCTCGTGGTAATCTCGTAGGTGGTCGGAGGTCGAGGAACCCACAGCGCGGCAATGTTTCCTACTGCACCAGTGTTGCCGGCTTCGTCCACGGCTCTTACGCAAAGGTACCATAACTGAAAGGAAATCAACGGCGGTAGCGGGTTAGAGCAGTTAAGTTGAATTGTTAGATGGATAAAAAAAGGAGAAATGAAAATATATGAAGGAGTAACTATACACTGAAGGGACAGGACACACACCTCCTCGTATCTAGTGAACTGCAGCGTCGTGGCGTGCATGGTGCCCGCGGGGAGCGGCGTCGGCAGCCCCGTGAGCCGGTCGCCCTGGAACGCCCTCGCCTCGCGCCAGTAAGGGGCGACGACCGCCTCGTAGTGGTGCGCGCGCCCATTGTCCCAGTCGTCGCCCGGCGCCGTCCAGCGGAGGCTGATCTCGTGAACTGTGTCGTTGACGTCCACCTTCAGGTCCAGGATGCGCGACGGAGGGACGTTGTCACGTGAGGGCGGCGGCGCGACCACCTCCAGGACACCCCACGTCTCGTGGCGCAGGAAGGGCGGTGCGCGGCGCGTGTGTACGTGCGGGATGGCGCTGCCGCAGCAGGTCTGCTCGCTGTTCCAGCTGTCGTAGTTGGGATGCTGAAAGTAGTGGGCCAAGTGCGACGACGGACCCTTGTGGTGGCGCGTGGGCGGGCCCTTGGCGATCACGGCCATCCCGCTGTTGTAGTCGATGTCGGCGCTGAGGAGGTAGCGGCCAGGGTAGCCGCGCAGTGTCGGCAGGTAACGAGAATAAATGCCGTCGCCTTTGGTGATGTCCGGATCTGAGGAAAGAGAAGTGCAAATTCCCGGTTAAAAGACACCGCGGAATCAGCATCAAAGACAGTTGCAAAGAACATCACACAAAAGAACATCCGCCAGGCGTCTGCACTCACCCCCGATGCCGTTATCCCAGAGCTCCAAGTAAATGGGCTCGTAGTTGCTGCCGGTGACATTGGTGCCGAGGCGCTGCAGCTTGGCCACGACCCGGGCGTCCAGGATCGGGGCAACGCCATCCTTCACCTCGGCGTACACGATCACGGGCGCCGAAGGATCCGAGGAGTTGATGGGCCGCGAACCCGAGTTGGTCCACAGGCGAACCTGGAGTCCCGTGGAGGCGTTCCTCTTGGCCGTCACCTGCACGTACAGCCCCTGGTGCGAGTCCGCACGGTTCTCCACTTTGTAGGTCCACAGTCCACGCTGGGGAGGGGAGAAGAGGTTGTCTTCATTGCGATTAAGAATTCTTAATTGCTCCAGTTAAATTATGTAAAGTGATAATTACCATTATATCACATAATTGTATCGGTTATAAAAAAAGACTGATATATGCAACAGCAATGAGGAGCAACATCATGGTTCATCTTACCTCCGCCTTTTCTAAGTTAACGAAGATCATGTTGACGTCGCCGTCTTCCTCCTGCACGTTGACGGAGGCGATCATCTGGCCGGAGGGCGCCGTGAGCTGGATGGCGTTGCCCACGTGGTTCAGGTCGTAGTAGTAGACGGAGAAGCGCGCGTCCTGCCCCAGCGACTCGTCCAGGGCGAAGGAGCCCTCGGACATGGACGCGATCCCGCCGGGGTAGCCCGCGCTGTGCACGAGCACGGGCGAGCCGGGCGCGTGCGAGGGCGCGTTCTGCCGCACGGCCGCCAGCAGGGAGTCCATCAGCGCCACCATCATCTTGACCTTGGAGTCGTTCCCGACGCCCTCATCCATGACGGTGAAGATGGTGCCGCGGGAGGCCTCCACGAGGCGTTCAAGGCCGTGTGTGATGGCGGCGGCGCCCCTGCGCTCCGTCAGCGGGTAAAGCACCACCTCTACGCGCAGCCGCCGTGTCTCCGCCAGGCGAATCATCTCGTCCACCTCCCGGGACGGCGTCGGCCCCGTCCCCGTCGTGACGAGGATAATGGTGGCGCCCGTCGCGTCGCCCTCGTTGAGCACCCGCAGCGCCTCCTGCATGCCACACAGCACGCACTTGTGGCTCTCGGGGACGGCCGACGGGTTGCGCGGCAGCGACGACCCGACGCGCTGCCGCATGTCCGAGTCCTCGCTCTCGATGAAGGTCAGCGGCGCCACGGTGCGAGCGACGGAGTGGAAGGTCACCACGCCCACGTGGGCGCCGTCGGGTACGTCGTACACAACCACGCGACGCATCGCCTTGCGCAGGAACTCCCATCGGCGCTGTGTGATGCAAATAGGATACTTATGGAAACGCGGAATAAGCATGATTTTTTCATTCACACATATGAAAAGCCATATGAAAGCTAGTCTCTCCAGTCACCCCTTGTCATCCATGCCACAACTCTGCATTTAAGCCCCAAATCCTCCTTTCGAATCCCCGGCAAACCCACCTGCAGATTCATCGACGCCGTGTCCTCGATGACAAAGACGTAGCGCGGGGCGGCGTCCTGCACGTAGCGCAGCACGGGCTCCAGGCCTCGACTCCCGCTGCCCCGAGGGTTCCTGCGGGGAGGGGAACAGAAAAGATTATTGGGCTATCCTTTTTACATCATATGTGAAAGTATGAAATAACCTACGGCGAATGGGCTTTTGATATAGTATATTAATGTGCTTTAATA
Source organism: Penaeus vannamei (assembly GCF_003789085.1). Taxonomy (NCBI): domain Eukaryota; kingdom Metazoa; phylum Arthropoda; class Malacostraca; order Decapoda; family Penaeidae; genus Penaeus; species Penaeus vannamei. Next base: position 389,134 of record NW_020872547.1, read on the forward strand.
GCTGCATCTAATTATTTCAAATTGCATAAATGTAGAAGATATTAACTTTTTTATATTCACTACTATCTCATTCGTTTCGGCGTATATTAAAAACATGAGCATTATTAACACCTATTAAATATAACTTGTTTTCAAGTTCTTAATTCGTAAGGTTTTATATTCATGTAGATTCAGTTATTAAATAACCTGGCAGCACATATAAGACCTTATTAACCTAATGATAGTTATTGCTATTCTAAGATATTTTAGATTTTGGTTATTTTATTTAATTTATTATAATTATATATGGTAAATATTTAAATAATTTTTATTTTTTATTACGATTAGGCGTGACCCGTACTGACAGTGCCTCAGCTGTAGTGTAACGAAATGCCTTCACGTTTGTCCTGAAGATAAATTTCCCACATGTACGTAATGTAATACTAATATAATATATCAGAGTCCAGACCTACTCGGTTAGCAGCATGAAAATGAGGCTGATTTGTGTTTATAGTGGCGCGTCCTGTTGTACGATTCTTGTGTTTGCAGTAAAACGCTAGACGCCTGGTAAGATGAAATAGTGAGGTGATTTTATAAATATTAGAATTCCTTATTTTTAACTAACTTCTCGACCTATCTACTTCTCTTTATCTCTGTCCATAGATTCTTACCTCTGCTCTCTTTTCTTCCCTTTATAGTACTGGAGTGATCTTGATCTCACTTACTCTCCTCTCTTCTCTAATCTCTCTCTCTCTGTTACGTATGGGCTCTATCTTCTCTCTTACTCTCTTACTCTCTACCTCTATTTATCCACACTCCTTTCTACTTTCACCTCTCTCGTATATCATCTATTTCCGGTCTTTATCTCTATCGTATCCGCTCATTCACTATTCCTCACATCTTTACAAATAGTCTGTTTATTCTCTACTGTTATAACTTGCTACTTACCTCTTACTCTCTCTATATATCTTATTCTACTTTCACATTATTACAATTAGCGAATACAGTTATATAACGTTAATATAATTATCGTATAGATTTACTCCCATAACCTTGATCCCTTTTTATTCCGGTACGTTTCTCCTGCTTCTATTATCGTCTCTTTCACGTAATCTCTCTCCTCTCTCTCTTGGTCTTTCTTTCCACAACATCTCTATTCTCTCATTCGATTCTTCTTGAATCTCGATTCACTATCTCTTTACTTCGTCTCTCGATGCTCCTCGCTCCTCTCTCGTGTCTTCTAATTCTCATCCGGCTATCTATCTTCTACTCTTTTCTCGATTTCTCTCATATGCGTAGTATCACATTATCTAAATATCTCTCTCGTTTAATCTCATCTCTTCAGGTTCTTACTTTCTCTACTTCTTCATATATCTCGCTAGAGTTCTTCATTAGGTCATATATCGCTTCGATCTCTCTTATAGTACTCATATCGGAGTTAGTTAGTATATAGCTGACTTAGTTTCAATACTCATATCTCATACGTGATTTACGTACTTCTTATAATGATAATTATGAATGTAGTAATTCATATGTGTATGATATTAATGATATATTTATATAAGTATATTACGCATAACTAATGACTTGATATTTAATATTATCGGCATTCCAGATGCTTTTTTGACATAGATTACTAGTATACTTGCTGATATCGGCTCACTCACGCTTTTATGGGTATTTTCGGGTGAGGGTCCTTATCTACTGTTATATTACATATCATTCATATATATCACTACAGGTTATACGGAATATATATATATACATGATTATAGTAATATATTAACATAGTATGCCAAATCTCCCAACCACGCATCTCTAACGACGGCGGACCGAAGGGTGCCTAGCGTATCGGTACCTACTCGCGTGTTAGCCTTCGAATAAGGGCGCCGTGGCCGGGAAGGTAACGTGATATCTGGCCCGGCTGCCTTCCTCTGCATTTTCTCCTTTCTCGTCGACTCGTCAGCTCGCCAACTCAGTTATATCAAAACGACGGAAGCAGCAATAGAGGGCGGTCGAGGTGACGAAAGGCTACTCGACTTCCTCACATCGTCGCTTCTATGGTCGGGCGCAGGCTACGTAGTCAGCCAGTAGTGTTCACGTTCTCTTCTTGGAGATATGTGGTATGGGTCTGTACGATGGGCAGCTTCAGCATCGACTACTAGTGATCTCACTCCATCTGGGCGTCAGCTTAATATACAGACTCACGGTTTGAACGCTTCACAAGATAGTGTCTTCCCATATATAATGCACGGGGTGCAGTGAACTCTAATCTCACGATGCGGACGTGTGTTATATCTGCAAGGTCACGACCGTCCACAAGCACGCAGCCAACGGCAATTGCGTGGATACCGTATGCGCGTCTGCTTACTCATCCTCTTTAACACAGCTCACACGTCAGGCATCAAGGCGCATGGTATCTGAGCGATGGCGCTCGGAGATCGAGTCCCGAGGTAATGGCATCTTACAATAAGGCTCTAGAGGCGCCATTGCAGTGATTGCAATGACATTCGGACAGTCTGTCCTAAGTCTCCTTGTGCAAGGTATTGTAGTAGCTGTGGACGCCACGTTCGGACTGGCCCGACTCTGCTGGTAACGCTCCCAGAGTCATGTGTCTACTGTCTCTCGTCTCGTCTCTTTCTCTCATGTCTTTTCTGTATCCCGAATGTAGACGTCCGTGCCCGCACGCACCACGCCAGTCGTCTTGTAGCGCCGCTCCGCTCTCCCTCCTCGAGAGCCTCCGTCGCGGGACCCTGGTCGGCGCCGATCCCCCCAAGCGGATTCAGTTGGACTGGTACCATGCTAGATAGTGCAGCAGGTAGCTCTGCCGCTCCAGTAGAGATCGAAGTGAGATTGTCAGACGAGAACGTCACTCGTAGCTGTGCATAGGTGTAATCAGCTCATCTCCTCTGATCTGCTCTCTCCTCTCTCGATACAAGTCCCCTCTCCCACATCTATCTGACACGGCTCGATCTTATATCTCAGTGGCTAGTCCCCCACCTCCTCCTCGTGGGATCCGCGGACCCGGGGTGTCTCTGTTGGTTAGCGCGTCGGAGCTCTCCGCGGGCGCGATTTTCAGCCGTCTGTCACGTGAGCGCTCCGCTCTGAGAGATTCCCGGAACAGTGCACTCTATATTGGTAGCCCGCTTGATTGCGATACAATGATGCTATGTACGAGCCATCGATATTGGCACGCTTGTGTACGGCCGTCAAGCCGTGTCTCCCTTCGAGGGCGGTGGCGACCATGAAGGGATACGATGCGGCTGTGTACTGATAGGGAGTTGAGGAATCGCCAGCGTCGTGTGCCAGCAGGATAGTAGGGATGGACCTGAAGATGGCTGGACTAGGTTGGGGCCAGATGTGTCGCCGATGTTTGGTCTTAGGTCGTGATGTCAGCGTGCGCAACGCGGTGTACTGGGATATCACAATAGCCTTTAGGAATCGTTTAGCGTGTCCTCTAGATCGACCGCCCTTCATCGAGGCGTCATTGTGATGCCCCCTCCGACTTCGGCCCCTGCTCTCCCCCGCCACATTTATCAAAGCAAAAGTCCCCGATAACAGTCTTGGGCAACCTTCTCTCCGCCCCACTCATCTCTCTCTCTCGCCCTCTCTCTCTCATGCCTCTCTCTCTCTCTTCCCTCCCCTTCGCCTTCGTCCTCTCTCTCTCTCCCATCTCTCTCTTGCCTGATCTCGCTCTCCTCCTCCTGCTTCCCTCGCTTCGCCCTCTTCTCGCCTCTTCTCTTCCCCCCTCTCGTCTCTCGTCTCGTCGTCATCCTCTCTCTCTCTCATCTCCCGTCTCATCTTCATCCTCACCCTCTCTCAGGGCACTCTCTCTCTCTCGCTCTCCTCTCCGCCACCTCTCCTCCTCTCTCCCCTCTCTCTCTCTCTCTCCTCTCATCTCAATTCTCCTCTCTCTCGTCTCATCTCCCTCTCCTCTCTCTCTGTCGTCTTCCGCGTCAGTTCGGGTATACACCGTATTCGTGGTCCTCTGGCATCTCTGTACGGCCATGTCCTGTCTTGCCTGCGGCTCATCATGTCTCCTCTCGTCATCAGGCCTCTCCTCTCTCTTCTTCTCTCTTCTCTCGACTCTCGACCTTCATCTTCCGTCGTATCTCGTCTCCGATCTCGTTTCTCGCGGTCTCGTTCTCTCCCTCGATCGAGTCTCCTTCTCCCGTCTCGGTCAGATAACGGGTCTCCTCATCTTGACCTCCCCATCACTCTCTCTCCTCGCTCTCTCTCTTCGCCCTCTACTCTCTCCTCTCATTCACCTCCTCTCTCTCTTCCACTCTTGCCTCTCTCTCTCGTCTCTCACAGTCATCTCTCCTCTTCTCTCGCGTCTTCTCTACCCTCATCTCTCTTCCTCTCAAATCTCTCTCCCCCTCGTCTCCTCTCATCTCCTCTCTGTCCCTGTCTCTCTTCATTCCTCCTCTCGTCTCGGCACTCTCTCTTTCTCTCTCCCTCTCTCAATTCCATATCCTATAACCAGATCGGTCACGTACATCTCCTCTCCGACCTCTCCAATCCTCCATCTCTCCACTTCTCCTGGCTGTCCGGACTTCTCCGCGCCTTCAGTAATCTCTCCAGCTCCTCCGCTCGTCTCCACATCTTTTCCTCTCCTTCCTCTTTCTCTCTCTCATCATCTCTCCCTTTCTCTCCTTCTAACTTCCTCTCTCTCTCTCTCTAGTCTCTCTTGGTCCTCTTCTTCGTCGTCAATCATCTCGGTCCCGTCCTGTTCTCTTACTCTTCCATCATCCTCGTCCTCACCTTCCCACCTGCGCCCCTCACTCTCGCATATCAGTCCCGATCGTCTTCTTCTCCTCTCCTCTCTCGTTTTTACTTGTATCTCTCCTCTCATCTCTCAATTCTCCTCTTCGTGCTCTTCCTCCTCTTATATATAATACTATATTCTAAGTAGTGTAACCGTAGTTATATTATTTATATATAATATTATTTATATATTATTATATATATAATTTTCGGTTATTAATATTATATGTTAGTGTTATTATGCTTATTCACCGTAGCTCCATATATTTATAGTTTCTATAGACTATTTATTATTATATATGCTTCGCTCACTATATCTACTCTCTCTGATCATATATTTGTATTCAATTATATATATTATTGTTATGATATATACTAGATTACTATCTATATAGCGTTCAGTATGGTTATAAGTATACGTATTTGATATCTCCTCAATATTTCATATATATCTTTTATACTATTAGTAGCCCTACGTTCTCTTGATATGAATATACCTCTTTCGTATTAGTTCCTCCCCTCTCGCTGTATAGCAATCATTCAATTCTAATCTAATCTAGTTATATTATCATAATATTTATTACACATTATGATATATCTATTCTACGATTATTTATATTATATATATATATACTTGTATATATGATGTATTACCTATTAGATTGTATATAATCGTAGTATATACTACTTTAGCTATATATACATTTATACTTCTGTATACTATATATTTACATCTCTAATACTAATTAAACTTAATATATATATGTATTCAATTTATAATTATCAGTTGTAATATATTTAGCTATCACAAATTATAGCTAATATATAACTATATTTATTATATAGATTATAATTTTAGTATACTACATATAGTACTATATATTCTATTATAAATTATCATGTATATATTACTTTATATGTTATCATATATATTATATTATATACGTTTTATAATATAACTTCAGTATCTTATAGTAACTATATTATAATATAACGTTAACTGTTATCATACTTTCTTTTCCTCTATCTATCTCTCTATTTACTCCGTCATTTAAAGTTATGTATATATATCACCCTTTATCCCTATTACTGTATTTTTTCATTCCTCTATACTTATACTTCTACCATTAAATTGTATAAGTATTGCTATCTCATCATATATTCTCTTTTTCACTGCTATTACCTTATCTTGTATGATCTCATTCTCATTCTCTATCTATACTACTTGTTTACTCTCGTTTACACTCTCTGATTTATAGTATCTCTCCTCTCTCACGTCTCTCTTTTTTGTATATGTATTATATTATCATAATTCTAATCCTCTATTCCATCATTGTATTACATCTTATTTCGTATTATACTATACTCTTTCGTGTACATATGTTATCTATCCTATATCTACTTCTCTCTCTCTTGTAGTCACTTAATTATACATTTCATATCTCAACTCTTTCCTGTCTTCTCTGTCTTCTTCCTCTCTCTCCAGGTATTCTCTGCTCAAAATCACTCTCTCTCTACACTCTGCAATGATTCTTGTGTGATGAGAATGACTCCAGCAGTTGACAAGTGACGTTTTGCCAGAGAGCTTTGAGTGACGTTTGCGTGACACCTGAGTGGTGAGTGACGTCTGTGCCCGTTTAGATCTATGGCGCAAATGTTATTTAAAGATTGTAAAGTGCAGAGCGAGATTCCCACGCACAGGCATTCATGTACATGCGGAAAACACATGTACCTGAATGCCTATGTTATCTAACTGATTTACCATGCAAAGGCGCAAAAAAGTGAAATTATATAGGGAAATACCACGTTTTACTTCATCCCTCGTTATCTTGTATATAATTCAACTTTCTATTTCATTTTTCCTTTTTTATGTTCAGTAGTTATTTCAATAACAGTCTTCGTAATAGTCTTTACATTCTATAGACTAGGTTCAGAGCAACACGAGGTTAATCATACTCCTGCGTTTACCTCTAAAGCCTACTGTACATTCCATACACGTATACTTAATAAGTCTCACACACGCACACTGGGCATTGTGTTCCACCTCTTTCACCAATATACTCGTTTAGAGCAACAACTGTTTATATACACTACACCTTTCAGTCTCTCGTTTATACAATAATTCATAGATATAACTAATTATATATACACACACATGACATGAATTATTATTATCCATGAGTGAATAATAGCAACAGCGTATATACACGAACATATTTCACATATTCGTGTGCATTAGCACTAACTTTTGATGTCGAATAAATCCCTTTACAGAGTAGAGTTGCTATATGTATATAAACGCATATATAAATTACACAAATGGAAGAGGGGAATAAAGGCGAGGAATGAAGGGCGTTGTAGGAAGTAGTATTAATTAGATGAATTTGAATTTAGAAATGTAATAGATGAATAGATAATGCATGAATTATGATGATTGATATATGTTGTGGTGAGTCATGTGAATGTAATGATAATATGGATGATAATAATGTTGAGGATGAATGAGGGATTGAATTAGGTGATGATAATATGATGATGATTGATGATGTTGATATGATGAATATACAATCGTTGAACTACTACTAATTAATAATACAACTGACAAACTACTGCGCTACTACAAAACAACTACATACTACTAGTTATACACTACTATTACTACTATGCTACTGTAATCATACTTCTTTAAGTATATGATTGTAGTAAACGATACTAACTATTAACAAATAATGATAATTAACATACAGTAATTAAATAATAAATGATGATGAATAATAATAATATAATGATGATCAAAGATTAAATTAAATATACTACTATAACTAGATTACTATTATATGTGATGTAGATAGTAATAATAATATTAGTAATAAATAATAATAATAATAAATATAATAATAAATAATAATAAATAATAATAATAACAATGATAATAATAAGTATAATAATAATTTAATAGATAATAATAAATATGAACAATATAACGATAAGCAATCACCATATAATAAAGATGAAAATACAGATAATAATCATAAATCTACTAATAATGAACAACAAACAACTAACAAATAATAATAAATAATATATAATTGTGAAAATATATGTCCTACTAAGGATGGTACTGAAAAGCTCCTATCCCAAGCCAAAGTAGTGTATGTAGAGTAGACAGATTACAATAAGATAGTAAAAAAGAGAGAAAAGAGACGGAGAAAAAAAGGAAAAGGACGAAAGTAAGGAAGATATAAATTAAAGATAGAAAACATTAGAGGAGTGGAGTATAAAGCCGCAGCGCACACTTTCCCTCGTTCCTGCCAGTCAAGGACGAGAGGCCAATCAGCGCCTCTCGTGCTGGCAACTCTACCTAACAATCCTTTTGATCATCTTTACGGTTTATTAAGAATAAAATACAAGTCTGCGGTATCGCACCAACCACTCTTCTTAGCGCTTAATCTCAGCCCCTTCCGTGTGTTGGCACGGTACTAGGCTGCTCGTAAAGGGCATTATAGTTTGACTATGCGCTAGGCCAGTTGTGTCTCGGGGAGGGGGCGACGCAATGGGGGGGTGGAGGGGGAGGAGTAGGAGAGTATGAAGTAGTGTATAGTGGAGGGGAAGGGAGGATGAAAGTGGGAGAAGGGAGGAGCGAAAGGAGGAGGAGAGGGGGGGGGAGGGGATAAAGGAGGAGAACATAAGGGGGAGGGAGGAGAGGAAGAGGAGGAGAGGGAAGGTGGGAAGGGGGAGGAAGGGGAAGGAGAGATGGGAGAAGAAGGAGAGAGGGAAGGGGAAGAGGAAGAGAGGTTTAAGGAGGAGAGGGAAAGGGGGAACGAGGTGGAACATGGAGAAAGGGGAAGGGCGACGAAGGGGAAAGAGGAGGGGAGAGGAGGAGGAGAGGGGAAGAGGAAGAGAGGGAAACGGAGGAAGAGAGGGTAGATGGGAAGGGAGAAGGAGAAGATAAGGAAAAGAGGCACGGGAGGAGTGGGGCGGGAAGAAGGAGATAGAATAATAATTACTGGGGGAGGCGAAGGAGGGAGAGGTGAGTTAAACGGCATAGGAAGGGGAAGGGTGAATATAGATAGTGTGGTTGAAGGCAGGTATAGGGAAGGAGTTAATGAAATGACCGGGGGACGGGTTGCGGTATTGGGGGGTGAAAAATGAGATTAAATAAGTAAGACCTAAGTGTTAGTGAGCGCGAAGGGAAGGGCTTGTAGCGGAGTAGGTAAATATCATGATTAAATCGGTGTGTGTTCATTGTATTACCTAGTGAAAAAGAAGGGGATATGCAGAGGAGATAAAGACGGATAGTGAAGAGAGAGAAGAGAGAGAGAGAGATAGGAGAGGAGAAAGAGAGAAGAGAAAGTAGATAGAGATAAGAGAGAGAGAGAGAGAGAGAGAGGAGAGAGAGAAAATGAATGAAGTAAGAGAGAGAGAGAAGAGAGAGATAAAAGAAGAAGATAGCAAGGCAGTATACGGAGGCAAAACAAGAAAACCAAGATACATTAACAACAAAACGCAGTGAATTCCACAAGAGTTCTCCCAGTCAAGGAGATCGACCTAGAGCGCCGAAGGGACCGAGCGATAGAGCCTACTTACCGAGGGGATTTCGGCAGTCGAGAGGAGCGACGGTCGGTCAGTATATTATGTGTGGTCGGTTGTTATGTTGAATTTTACGGTAGCGTGAAAGGCGCAGTACTTCTTATTATGGCTGGGCGGAGTCGCACCGGTTCCCC